>WSTI01004014.1:0-11938 GCA_019616915.1 Ceratobasidium sp. 423
TTAGAAATTGTAATTACCGTTCGAATATATGCACCCTGAGTGAAGCGCCGACTACCTGATTTAGTCAACGATCTGCAAGGTCTTATCTTATCAGCGAGATCTCGTTCCATTCTAAAGCTAAATACACTGTTTAGAATTTAGAAAGGGGGGGGTGTACCCCCCCTTCTAAAACACCCGTTTAGACGTTTAGAACACCCCCCATTTAGCTTCTAAATCTGCGTCCGAACGTATTTCACACCGGGTTCCACGGTGCGTTCTGCATCCGGGCTGGACCTCGTTTCTAAACGAACTTTTAGAACGCGCGAAACGTTCTAAATTCCTTACGGAAAGACACCCAATAAAAGGCAATTAGTTAAAGTGTCATATAACGTAGTGATGATTGCTCCAACCGTCAGGGGCTGACCCCTATTCATTGCACAATGCCATTCCTTCATCACTCCCTTTCCTCCTTGTGCCGCGTAATACTTTGAGCTCCCAAGAACGGCTTATCTCGCCTCGGCTACACGAAAATCAGGCCAATTTTCCGTCTGTGCATTGGGGGTCGTGACGACGCGACCCGAAACTTTTTTTATTGAGGCCCTAGCTTTCACTTCTAGTTTATTGCGGATTGCAAATGGTGTGGCCGCAAGCGCTGAGGTTGAATTTTTTCAAAAAAAAAGTGGTTTGAATGGTATTTTGATCGTATCTACTTTATTTCTTCATTTATCGACATTATCAGTGCATATTCGGAACCGCAAAGATCGTCCGCATCGAATGAGATATTGATCACCTCGAAATATGAAGAATTGTTTATTTTCGTGATTCTGAGCCAGTTCACTCGTTTGTTTTGGGTCAGTTTGAGGACCCTGAGGGGTAGTATTTTGGTGTTTTCTTGCGTGGTTCTCAACCGTTCAGGAGGATAAGTATATAGATGTAACATGCTAATCAGCGCGAATCGAACGATATCAATATCCCGCAGAAATATGTTGATGTGGTGCGGTTGCTAGCTGGGCTCCTTCAAACATCGTTTTGGAGGGTTTTTGCCACGTATCTTCACCAATTCGTAGCGAAAAGCCTTTTATAAGAGCTTTTGAGGGAAGTTCAGAAATTTTGAGCGCGAACTACCAGCGCCCACACAAGACTTGCTGAGTTGCTTCTTTCCGTACATTTGTACTCTCCAACCAGTGCCTTATTGAACTATTTTTGAATCCACTAGTAGTAGGTGGCCAGAACCAGGAAAGCAAGTAGGCGCTCCTTATGTGTACGCGAATCGATGTTATGTATAATACACATGGAAAATATCAGATTGTACTGTACCGTAACTTTAATATTCTATGAGATTGCCAAATAAGGCTGTGAACCTAACTAATCATCAGCATAAATAACTTGACAATCCCTTACATACCGGCCTACCTTAGATATCCACCACCTGTCTCCACCGTCTATTGTTCATGAGTTGTGGGCCGGGGGCAGTAGTTCGTACTGATCCCTGATCAAGTACTCTGCTCAGTACCCTAGTTGGTAAGGATGGGTGACGCAATAACGTAGTCGACGACGAACCTGGCGATGAGTGAACTGACAAACGAGGCGGGGGTGGGCCATGATGTTTGTGCTGGTTAGAGTAAATGATGATGATCAAATGATGGAAGTTGAACCGAATAGCCACCCCGCGGGGTCTCGAGTAGAACGTTATATCCTGGGCGGCGAGAGGGGTGTGTGCACGTGAAGTGGTTGCCGTAATTGACAACCAATTGATTAGTCTAGGAGAATATGGACGTAATGGATTCTGGGCGTGGGCCAGTAGGTTCGCTGATGTGACCTCGAAAGGTGAGATTTCCGGGGTTACCATCAGGTAGAAAAAGCATGTAAACGGGATCACAGAAACAAGGTCGTCGTTTCGATTGACTCGGCGAGGACTGAAGACTCTGTCACGGAAACGAGATCTAGGTTATGTCCTGATGCTTCTTATTCCGGGGCAAGTCTGGTTTAGTGGGGGGTAATGAGTGGAAACGTGGCTCCGGTAGGCGCTTTGAAGATAATTCAGAGAAAAGGGAGGATTCCGAAGGAGACTGCTTACTGTAGACTGCGTACTGGAGCAGGCACCCTGGATCAGCATCATGGCAGGCATCTAGATCCAGTCAGAGGGTTCTAGCTCATGGCATGTGAAGCAGGCTGGGAAGCAGATATGCCTAGCGAGATGCGTAGCCGAATTTGAGGTGGGCTCGGCTGATGGTTCGCCGAATGAGGCACGCAAAAGATTGGAATGCGTGCGAATATTTGCCGAGAAGATCGACCAACAAGTTCCATTCAAGGTTAGATGATCTACAACCTGGTCATGATTACGGGATCGGATTACTTACAAATTACATAACAAGCCACGCGGTTAAAACCTATGGGCGCACAAGTGCCACAACGAATGACGATTTAGCCCATGCTCAACCCGACAAGGTGGGCGCTTCGAAAGGAATATAGCATCATAGCCATCGGAGTGCTTGGCATCCTGAAAGTAATAGGATTAGTATACACGCCAACATAAACAAAACACCGTTACCATATGTTAACTCACCCAGCTGAACTCTGTTGGCCGCCTGAAGGACACAGGCGTCTGGGGGGGATCAAGGTGACTTTAGGGTAGTGCATTACTGATCCTCCCCCCGTATCTCATGTTGTAGTGAAGCATATCAGTGTCTAGGCTCTATGGAAACTTGAGGTGAGCTTTCACCCGATTCGGTGCCCCAAGGCCATGCAATCTTCGCACCTAGTAGACGATCCCCAAAGAGACCGGTAAATTCGCGTCATAGGGTACGCTTACTAATGATCTCCGGGGGCCTTGGCGTGCTATCGGCGGATGGCTGAATAGGATAGCTGCCTTGTTTCTAAAAGTTTAGTTGATCGTAATTTCTGTTCGAGCGGAGAAAGAAAGCGGTGGTTTAGTTGCAGCCCCTGGCACAAGCGCGCAGGTCAGGGTCCAGTGGCTCTATTTCCATCAAGGATGACGTCATACCACATTTGCCCCTCCTGCACCTCGTCGGCTTGTCCAAACCTGCGTTCTCCATCTCAAACTCAAATTCGCCCGTCCCGCCAGCCGCGGCTGGTGCATAACACACTCGTATGTCATGTATCGTGGGGCATGCAAACTTGAATCCTGACTCGCACCTCTGTCAACCGAGTGTAATCCGTAAGCCCCCGTGTTTGATACCCCTTCAACGTGCCATCGGCCCAGCGTGGAGTAAATAGTTTGAGTCGGACAACGAATTTAGCCAAGAAGGTGAAGTCGTTGCGAATAGAACCCCGCAGGAGTAACGCTAATATTGTATGATCACTGAAATAAGCTCTCGGGGTCTCCGGTGCATGTGAAGCAGCCATAATTGTCCGCCGGTTTAGATCAAGTTCCACTTGCCTCCAGCGAAAGTATCTATGATTCCCTTACACAATGCTGCATGGCCCTGAGACAATGGTTGGGTAGCCCGACCTGTCTGTGATCAACGTACAAACTCTAACTGAAGCTAATCGTGACTATGTCACCCGACAAGCTCAGCCCGAGCGTTCCGACGTAGAGCGTGAGACCCCACTCACCGAGAGCAAATTGGCCAGGGGGTAATTTTCCAATGTACTGGCACTGAAATAAGTATAATCCGAGCCCAGAAATACGCTTGGTACTGGTAATACTGGTTAATTTCGCTATGCCAATTCGACACCTGATATTTATGAATCAGAGAATATCATCGGAAGTTATTGATGATGTGAGCCCGATTCGCAGTCCCCAAGCATTTGAAAATGGTGTGGGATGACCGTGATGTTAGCTTTATCGGTCTCAGTTGAGATGTAATATATATGGCGATTATTTAGAGTGCTATAGGACGTGGTGATGATCGCCTCAACCGCCAGGGGTTGGCCCCCTATTCATCGCATAAGGCCCTTCCTCCAGTCACTCCTTGTGCCACTTAATACTCTGGGTCACCAGAAGGGACGACCTATCTTGCCTCGACCACACGAAAGTCGAGCCGGGTTTCCGTCTGAACATTGGGGATCGCGACGACGTCGAACCTTTTTCATTGAGACCCTGGCTTCCACTTCCAGCTTAATTGGGGATGCCAATTATGTTTGATCAACTTGTATGCGCAATCTGAATTCCCTATCATATCCAAGTTTTCTAGGAACATGCTTGATTATGGTACTAATTTTCGAACACGGGGATATTTCTACTGCCACCATCCCCTCACCTACCGATATCCGCCATTGCGCTGCGGCGGCATCGCACATACATACCTCATGATCATGATCACTTTTTTTTTTGAATCTCGTTTATAGTCATTCATAATCACTTATCATCGACACTCAACCTGCCTGATCCTTGCTGCTCATAAATCAACCAAAACCTTATACTTGCGGTTTTTAATTATGATTGTACTATTTTGTGTGACCCGTTATTGAATAAATGAAAGCCCTATAGCCTGGGTGCGAGTGCGCACCAGAAATTTGTTCCGCTGCGTGGTCAGCAGTAACGTCGACAGCATTAATTGCGTTCTTGCTTACATTAGGCGCTCAGTAGTAATTTTTGTGCCTGTGTGCCTTCGGCGAGACTATCATCGATGCGCAAATATTTCTACATCTGGAGTTCCTAGATACTGGAATGATCGTGGTGATCGATCGTAGGATCTACTATCTGATTGGCGCTAGCATCCGGCCTCTTATTTCATTAGGCTCGTTGTCTTTGCCGTGCTTTATCCTCCCTCCAACCCTTGCCGATGGTATATCCGCCACAGCAGAGGCGGTGATAGGCAAAAGTGGCCTGTGTGCCGACTCCGCCTGACCCCTGTATACACATCAAAACCTTGGTTCCGTAATCCGCGATCCACCTAGCTCCAATGTTTCGAACCGGCGTTTCAGTGGAGCAGAAGCAGCGTGGTGAATTAATGGTCAGAAGGGATTAAATTTTGACCAGACTATGGAGGGGCAGTCTTGAGTTACATCATCCGCATGTGTTTATGCCCCTTTTATTAGACATGTCAGACCTCCGGAATTTTGTTGAGTTTCATTCCGAGTTGAGTACCCATCACAGTTTGAATTATTGTTTCTAACTAACATACTCCTGTGGCCCATAGTTTCTAACAAAACAAACGACTCCTTTCTGAGGCTAATTCACCTCCTAACCACCAGCCTGACCGTTCCAGGACCTGGCTGAATGAACAATAGGGATGGATCCTTATCGAGCATTCTTGGGACTTTAAACTAGCTTCTAACTGTTGGCTACCGGCAAGGTAATGGATTTGCCGCTCTCAAGTGCATCACTAGTACAATAGGTTATGTCCAATCCGTTTCACGAATCTGGTGTTTGAGGATTATTGATGGAAAATAGCAATTCTTTTATTGGATACTAGTGACACACATCCCGTTTCATTCTCGATCTACAAGCGAGTTCGCAGGTGAGTAATCTAGCACTCGTTTAATGCTAAACTACTGCGTTGTGCTTTTGGTTCGGTAATTCCCCTTAGAACCACCAGGAGGCCTACATCTCAATAATCGTACACGAGGTTGGTCGTCTCGTTGTCAAAGGGACTCATCAACCGAGCTACCCCAAGTTCGAGGGACATTGCGAACTCGCACGGGGGAACGAGACTTTCCGAGTGCAAAGGCAGAGTAGGAAGGTAGTGTCCGCCAGACTGGTCGTATTTTAACATTTACAGTGTGTTGTGCACCGGTGTCTACCACCCCATCTCACTTCTTCGCCCCGTCCAGAGACGTCCTTGTTTCGGGGTGTCCCGGTGCTTG
The DNA here is from genome assembly GCA_019616915.1 of Ceratobasidium sp. 423. NCBI lineage: Eukaryota > Fungi > Basidiomycota > Agaricomycetes > Cantharellales > Ceratobasidiaceae > Ceratobasidium > Ceratobasidium sp. 423. The sequence goes on from WSTI01004014.1 coordinate 5,752, forward strand.
TATGCGGTTCAGCGAAAAGCACCATTTCCTTGCCCAAGGCTGACTGGAACCAGTTGGTAATAGGAGGGCATAGAAATCTCAGATACTAGTGGTCGGTTCGCCTTTCATTGCCGCAATACGCTGCTCCCCCCCAAATCGTCACCCACCCTGGAGGGCGAGGCATAGTCACCTACTTCTACCACGTATATCAACTCCCCACGCTGGCTATACAGATTTTTACATCTCCACGATGGACCAACCCTCCCCCGCTACTGGCCAAAACATCCAGCCCGATCAAAATCACCCCACTCCCCAAAATGCTCACGGGGAGCAACTCGACGATCATGCAGGAGAGGTGATGTCTGAGTGAGGAGTTTTCAAGGCCCTCCTCTACTCCAAGAACGCTAACCAGGTATCAACACTCTAGCCTCGATCTGGCTGAGAACAACGGAGTTGAGGATCAAGAGCCAGCTGACCCCCCTCCTGCTCCGAGTCCTTTGGTTACCCAAACACAACTTGATCAACCTCGACTACTCGTATCTCTTTACGGGGACCCCCAGTTTTCCCCGACTGAAACACAGTAGCGGTTGGAGCCCATCCGTGTGTAGGGTTAGCCGGTAAGTCGGGGTCGCCCACGCATTATGAACGACGCATTCAAATGCCTCTCCGAGGGTAGTAGATAAACGACACAATTCCAGAATAGCACTTCCCCCGTCCCCCGATCGTAATATCTTTAAACTTAAGGCCTCCATTCGAGTTCCGAAACTGGGCACCTCTCACCTTGTAATGCCACAATATACTGCTCCATTAAACTATATATATTGTAACAAGAAACTCCCTCATAATAACTCCCCTTTCCTATAATTAGCGAAAGTCAAGAGACACGAGTGGTAGTATTTAGTACATATTCAACCTTTCTGGCCCCAGCCCTATGAACTCAGGGCTCAGAGCAATGGCAACGCAACTACTTACCAGCCTCACTAACTTAATACTGGTACTCAAGATTCAACACGATACACGTCAGTGACCGTTCATTGGAGCTGATGATGGCGACTCGCACATGAAATGGTAATTACGTGATTATATTCCAATCAGGCGGGCATCTACAAATCTTCTCCCGGTGATTAAACGAGGGGGCCCGACATAAGTCTATATGCATAAATAAGGCTTTTGGCCAGTAGTCTCAGATATATATTCCGGGCTACCGACGCAAGGGAGATGTCAGCGCAATTGGGGTTCGGGGTCCAGCCCGGTCCCTTTGTCGTCCACGACTGTAGGATCAGCTTGCCTCCTTCGGCGTGTTCAATCGAACGATATTCATCTCGTTTGTTTGTTGTGCGAAATCTCAAACTGGTTTGCACGTCTATTTGCTAGATTGATTTCGCAGAGCGTCGAAAGGGGGATATTGCGTCAATTTGGGCGACCTAAGAAAAACGCAGAGCATATGGGCCGTAAATGGGCAATAAATAGAAGTGAACACACCTTTGGGATCCCCAAAATCATGCGCACCGAACGATCCAAAGCTAGTTCACCATAACAGCACCCCCATCATAGCTCACTTGAGGTGGATTGTAATTCAAGTGATCTCGCGCTCCTACTTTGGCCTTGAAGTAGGGGACTCAAGGCTGGCCGGGTAAACGGGCTCGGCCCTAATCCGGTCTCTTTATAACCTATAACATTACCAAACCGGTAACCAGATTGTGAACGTTAGGATACTACCACGGCTTCCCACCGTAGGCGATAAATAGTTGGTAGATCTTGCAAGATCGCTGCAAGGGCATTAACTAATACCCTGCAATAGATTCTAAAGTACAATACTCTTATTACGGTACACTCGACACGGCCAAGATAGATGTTCCAGAATTATAACATTTCAGCTCCATTTCTGATGCATCAAAATTTCCTAGATAAGGATTCTATGAAAAAAAGTGCAAACCATAGTAAAACTTGAGGGTTCTCGAGTCGTGTACTGCTGGGGACAGTTGAGACGTTTTGACCGCGAACTACACATACTCACACTATACTTGCTAAGCTACTTCTTTCCGCGCCTTTGTACTCTTCAGCCCGTGCCTTATTGAATTAGTGTCAAATCCTCTAGGGAGATGAGCAGAAACAGGAAAACAAGTCAACGCTCCTGATCTATCTAAGTAAGTCTATGCTACGTATAATATACATGGAAAATCTCAGATTGTACTGTATGATAATTTTAAGCAGGATCACTTGGGTCGATGGGTTTTCAGACGCTGCGTTATTCATATGGTTCTAGTTCGCCAAATTGAGCATGGTGCGCAAATCCCCTTTTTCAAGCTATCAGACTATTCGTTATAAATGAGCGAAGAACCTGAGCTAGACCCAAAGTCCTGGCGACTGGTGCTAGAAACGATGTACCCTATCAACTTGAAGGTTTGACGTACCCTTTACAACGTGGGTCTACTCAAACTAACGAACATGCGCCAAGCACGACTAGAACCCCGTGATTACCCCATGGCGTCTCCCATGCCCCAAGTAATTACTAAGGTACAAAAAGCGGCCATGAGGGGATTCTGGAAAGCCGATATTCGCCGTATCTCGGAAGGAGAAAGAGTACAGCGTGCCAGGTTGTTTGGTGCGCCAGTAGGGCTATCTTTGTAAGGCTATATGCGTGGGAAAAAGAGCGTGTATATTCGCTCCATGAACATCCCGACCATGGCCGGTATAACTCACGATGCCAGTCTTAGGATTTGGTCCAAACACCAATATTGAGAATGTTGGAACCTATATAACAATGCTTTTATAGGTGATGGTTGGGCCTTTACTGACCTTGCGTACACGTAGCAGTCGGTATTCTGACACATGCATCGCCGATTCATTTAGGTCCCCTTAGGCGTGAGAGGCAGTAAGTTGGCGCATATATACCTACCCAGAAGTGAAACCGAATGTTATTGACATTCAGTGGTTGTCGGAAAACTGCGTCTATGCATACGGCCCATACTGGGCGCATTGAACCCGACTCCGCTTTAAACCCCTTGAGCCTCACGTTCCGCTCTTATTGAAGGAAATCAGATTGGAGTTAACAGAACACGATATGGATTCTGAAATACCTTAAATTTGGTGCTCTAGGACCAGTACTGGCCTCGGTTTCTTTGCAGTTTTTACGTACCCGCTCTCTAGTTAACACAAAGCTCAAGAGCTTCAGAATTCGAACGAGGCCCAGGACCTAGTCAAACCCGCATGCTAAATCCAGATATGGATACAAGCTTATCTTTGAACTAAAGAACTCAAGTAGATAAACGTTTATTTCAATCGTGATCGTATCAATACTAGATACTAATAATCTGGTCGATTTCTATTCCTATCAAGCATAAAAGCAGATCTGCCAGATACAGTCGTCTCTGAGAATTCGTATACATTTGGGAAATTGCAAATTAGACAACTATGCGAATTGACAGAGAGGAGTAAACATGTACAATCAAACTCAAGGAGAGTGTTTCTCTAAGTTTAGGGGTATTTTTATATCGCGATTTTGCTGCTTAGCCTTGAAAGCAACCCAAGGCTTATCTAGTGTACAGTTTGTGGTTGATATGTTTGAGTTGCTCTCTCTGGCCTCTGGACTACAAAGGCGGGTGGCGGGAAACGGAAAAAGCCGATTTTCTATTTGAGTGGTTTTTATACAAATTGACAGTATACGAATTCTCAGAGACGACTGTATATGAATTCTCAGGTTCTACTGTATTCTGCTTAGGATGTACATGGTGAGAGAAGTGACCACGTGTTTATACCGAAATCCAGATTATGGCATTGATGCAAGAAGCGAAGTTGCTTAATGTTCTGACGCTACGTCTAATAGCGTTGGAATAGCCATCATGCGTGCCTAGAATCGCATTACAGTAGCACCTGAGAATTCATATAACGTCAATTAGTATAAAAGCCATCCAAATAGGCAATCGGCTCTTCCCATCCCCCGGCACCCAAACGCAATCCCAAGAGACCTGAGAGAGCGAGTAAAGCATATAATTGATAGAGCATGCGTTTTATTATCCCTAATGTATCACTTAAAGCATATCTGTCAGATTGGGACCAATAAATACCTCCAAACCTAGAGAAACAGTCCCTCCAAGCTTGATTGTACGTGTTTGCTATTCTCTTTCAATCCGCATAGTTGTCCCATTTGCAATTTCCCGAATGTATACGAATTCTCATGAGCTCAGGTTCTTCATCATAGAGAGCTAAACCCTGATTAAATAAGGGCCTCTTCATGGGACTCGGCAATTTAGTCACAGAAAGTCTGATTCGTCATGTGACTTTCTTGCAATATCGAGATGGCCCGCCATTCGCGCTGCTTGCACAAGACAGATGGAGACTGGAGAACCGTCTAGATGCATACAAAGGTTAATTTCGAGTAGGGTCTTGCGGCCAGAATTTTCATAGGTAGCCTGGTCGGATAGATAAAAATGAATAGAAATTCTATCTCCCGGAGTATCGCATCAATTAGAAATCTGGTGGATCAATTTGTGCAGATAATGACAGGAAGTACCCCAAAAAAATCGGGTGCCATTCCAACCAGAATTCAACCAGCGCGAATCTAAATACTTTCTCGCTTAAAATTATTTGGCTGTGTTTGGCTGCGTGCATCTTAAGCAGCCCCCTGCCGTCTTTTGATCCCCTGGCACTCATGGGATGGCTCTAAGCATCCCCAAAGGACAAATTTGTATTAGTGACTAATGCCCTGCACCGATATACCCCAGGTGGCCTAAACGTCTAATTCTAACTCTAGTTTGGCTCAAAGCAACATAAAAGCAAAGATTCCCGACTACAGTGGCTCTGTCATGCATATATGGATCAACGATTTTACCCCGAATGGCATAGGTAGTGTAAAAATTGGGGAAATACTTGAAACACCCATAACTAAGGGCTATCCATGGAGAGGGTACTATCTGCCCCTGCGTTGAGCAGGATGACAATTCAATGGCTCTCATGTGCGTTGCTTTCACGTTATGATGTCGCTTTAACTACCTGAGGGCAGTCTCCACATCCTTATCGTATTTTGAGTAAATTTATGCGTTCATATGTGTTAGCAAACTTGTATACTCGCGTGAACATACTCGGGCCGCTTTTTGGTCGAAATCTTCTTATATAAGCTACAGAAAAAACACATGGCCTTGCCAAGTCCCACTCTTCATTCCCGGAGATAGTGTTGGAGTCGGAGATTTCACATCGTCAATAAATCCGATACGTTCGCGATGATCGCAAATTTACCAGGCAAGATATCTGATCGTGCAATGTTGTTACAGTAACAAGATCGTACTTTACCCATGAGTCAGTGATGCTGGTCCCGTCGATGACTCGTTGCTACAAACACAGTCTCTTGTTGTGATAGTTAATAGGTTACTATACAATACAGGTAACCATAGTGTGGTCTTGAAGCCGCCAATCCATGATGGGCGTATACATGGAGCTACTTACAAAGTAACCTGAGTTTTTTGGCCTCAACACGGGATTAGTTTATCCCGAGATTGAGATTGAGCAGTGGTATGGCTGGCGCCAACAACGGAGACGCCAAGACGGTCATCTTCAGTCTCGTCTATTACGCGGTGTATTTATCCCAATAAATCGAGTGCAATTTCTCAGAGTCAATGACCATGCGCCTAATGCGAGGTCTGGTTTACCGTATTGGCGCCTCGTTCAGGGCGCCAATGTCTCGATGTCTGTATGCATATCCAATTATCTCGGCATGCTAGGGGGATCGCAGGTCGGGCTGAGCGAAGGCTAGTGAACGGAGATGTCCCATGGTAACGAGGCACTGAGACTGCCATACACAGCCGTTTCATTTGGGCCTGACATTCTTATACTGTACAGCACTACGACGACCAAACCTCTCTTCCTTAAGGTGTTCAGACCGGGGGAGCCAATTGGAGAATCCCACAGTGCCTATATGACATTTATGGTATACGTACGTGCGTTCATCCCCATCCTAGCGATGCATACCTTATGGCTTCAGAAGGCCAATTAACTCATAGCTTTGAACGACTCCGGAGTTCATGCAAGTATGAACATTTGCACCGACAGGGACTGGCATCCCGATCCCTCCAGTAACGAGGAGATTTGAGTCGTTCTGAAGCCCCAGTCACCACCAGAGCAGCGCATGAAGGATATGACTTGTACTTCGCGCTTCATCGTCTAGTCATGACGATGAAAAGGGTTTTATCCCCCTCTCTGGATATCGCACCCT
>WSTI01004016.1:0-11847 GCA_019616915.1 Ceratobasidium sp. 423
GCCTTGCGCACATACCTAGGGTTACGCATAGAACCCTCTGCCTTACTTGCCTAGCTCGTCCAAGCTGAGTTGTGACAGAGATGAAGAGTAGGCAGTAGATATTAATTATGAACAATGGGGAAACAGGAGAGCAACAAGATCGGGGGAATGAATAAACAAGAGTGAGACTCTGAAGGAGTGACAAGTAAGCCATAAAGTAATGTGGTAGAGATGCAATGTAAGTGACAGAGATATTGGGTAACAGTGACATATGAATGGGGGACAAGTGCAGTAGAAACTGTTAAGGATCATAAAAGATAACAAAAAGAAGTGATTAAGAAATGGGCAGGAAGTTGTAGAGAGGTGTTGGGCTTTCATTTACCTGTATGTGGGAGGAAATTGAAAACTAATGTTGACATTTATCATAGACGAAATGTAATGAATTCAAATGTGAAGCAGTAATGTTTTATCTACATATCTATCACGGAATAAGACCTACAAGCGGGGGGCACTTCGGCTGCGTGAAGCGGAGAGGAAGCTCAAGCAAACAGCTGAGTGCTTCCATCAGACCTCTAGAATCAAAAATGTCAAAGAAAGCTTCAGAGCTTCTACTCAGGATGGGTTCCCGAAAACAGGGTAGAGATCATAGTGAATGTATGCATAAATTCTAAAGAAAGTACATTGTTTCTGTGTAATCTACACGTGTTTTAGTCATGATTTCTTTGTGCCGAAAAGCGGGAGACATGGGGGAGAAGCCCAGACCCTTTCATAGCGTTTACCTAGCGCTTTTCGCTTAGTAAATGTGAATAGCTCAACCAAGAAACCTGGCAGAAACGCCAGCACTTCTCCTCCACTTCATTTCCCGATCATGTGCCATTTTCTCCATGGAAACGCTGTGGAGGTGCAAATGAGAATGTAACGGATTTTCAAACTTCTACAGCTGTTCCCCTAATGAAAACCCCCAATCCCCCCTAGAGACTAAGCCACGGATTACAATCCCGTATGCAGGCGTTGGAACGCATCCCCCATTCTTTGACTCATAGTCTACTGCACCCGCGTCCGGCCCGAGCGCCAGGTTGCCTGTGCGGCGTTTTGCAAGGCAATCACGGGCTAATGAAATCTTAGCAAGCGCCTGGGCGGCCTTCGGGCCGGGTTTGCGAATGATAACTTGCGTGCATGTATGCTGCAAATCTTGCCACCACATCACCTAAATTCTTTCATAGAACACAAAAGAGAACTACATACCGTCATCTTTACATCCCAATTAGTACTGGATCCTATTCCGGCAATAACCGACGTAGCGAACCATTGTCCTCCCTGAATCCGAATGTGTGTCGCCGTAGTGTCCAATTGGTTCATCAGGGGAACGACCGGAGTTTTAGAATTAGATCCGTGTAGTTACCGATACTCCTCCCGCACGTTTTCCGGCGCGAATTGCGAAAGTATTCCGACAACCGTGGATTTGGCTCAGTGAGTCAGAGTCAGTTCCGGCGGCATGGCATGCCGAACATCGGCTACGGGCGTACCCATTAGAAGAGCAGGAGATCCTGTACAAAACCGGAACCGTAGTCGGATGTGAGACCTAATGTAGCATCGATCTGCACAAGCGCCGCCGCGGCGCCCATTCTGCTTTTTCCGGGAGCTGTGCCACAGAGCCTTTAAGTGTATTACCGCATTAATGTGTTTGCCGCCACATACATACAAGTAGATGAACCCCCAAAACAAATCAGACATTGGCCTAACCTTCTTTGTACATGCTTATACCAGAACCCCAATTAGCAATTTCAATTTCTCATATGTGATTTATACGATTTCTTACGCCAGGGTACCTCACACAGGTCGACTGTATAGAAGCCAAATCTAGAAATATATAATGACTCAGGTCGCTTAACTTGGACGTGCTTAGAATTGCCCTCCATCCTCGAAGTATTATGAGAGTGAAATAACGAGTATTCGTATATTCTTATGTGCAAAGTTTGGGAATATATGCGGGCTGCAATGACGGTTTATTCTAGAACAAGGTCTGGGCACTTAGCTGGGTCACGACCTACCATCAACACCGCTAGCGCCTACAAGACAACAATAGGGATATACAGAAATAATATTATAGTAGTAGTGACAGCGCAATATGTGTCTTGCTACGTCCAGTACGATAAACGAGCTTGGATATCATCACTACCGATTTATACAACATGACAATAAAATGCTAAAAATCGTTGGTAAACAGGCATCTAAACGTTAAACTATCCTCCGATCGACTCGACTTGCCTCGAATCCGAGTGACCCAGGTTGACCTGCTCCCCGCCCGGGCTGACAATATTTGCCTCGTCGGCTGCCAGATCCGGCTAGTGTAGCGCTGACATAGGCAGTGTTTTGCTGTGGGAGAAAATATTGTTTCTCTGTTACACTTGAATTGGGTGGGGCGCACGTGGGAGCGGGACAAGCAACCATCAAAGAGCTTTCAATGCCGAAACCACCAAACAGAAAGAATCGTCGGGTCGACAAATGCAGAGAAAGCGAACTGACATATGATATCCGATCAGGAGAAAAAGCATCTCGATTACGCCTTGTTCAATAACGTCCATCCCTGATTATCACTCATCGGCCTATGTAAATTAGTGTAGAATATTCTACCAGATCATGGTAGAAACGTGTGCGATACTTTAGCCGCAGCCGGGATTCATTAGGGGTTCTCAGCTGGGAGCAGCTGCCGCTTACGGATGGAATATCCTCGTGTCGAGTGAATCCCTGAAAGCCAAAATAAGGTGGACGTCATCCACACCCATCCAAGCAAACAAAGATGGAATTTTCAATATAACATATTGGGCAGCCATATGTTCTCAGCAAGCAGAGGGAGTGGGATTTTGAAGAAAGTTGCATTCAATTCCTGACATAAATTTTTGACACTTGGCCAACGTAGAATTTCGATAACTTAGCTTCCGTTTGAGTACATAAGGAACAAAGCTCCAAGTAGAAATTCAAATTATCCTTATTGACATAGGACGATCACGTGGCTCGACCCGGTCACCCGTACATGGGTCGGAAATCTATCCAGAGAGTGAGGATGAAAGAGTTTCGAGTTAGCCAAGTATCTTGTATTTGACTTAAGAGCATATTCGCGGATTTCCAGCCTCTCATTTGGTCTCACACTCGAGACCATATGGCTGCTCAATATGGTCTATTGGAAATTCCATCTTTGTTTGCTTGGATGGATGCGGATGACGTCCACCTTACAATTATAGCAAGTTGGCCCGTCGCCGTTCTTGGTTGTTTACCCGTTTGAAGTCTGTCGCTCTCCGTGATTGGAACGGGGAATGTGAGTACAGCTTAATTGGCTAGTACTTGATTCTCTGCACGTTTTCGTTGACCGAGCCATCCAGCCAAACATGAACCATGAATTAGGGGGGCTGTGAGAACATGTATGCAGTGGAGCCTAACGGCGTGAATCCACATGTGAGCTGAGGCTCGATTTTCAAGCAGAAGGCGTACCATATACGGATATGCCTCTCCAAAAGCTCCGACGGAACGATGGAAGTCCCGTTCCATCAGTCCATCCCTGATTCGCATGCTGCACAGACTGAAAATGCAGCACCGAGCGCAGACAACGAGGTGGCGATGGTTGGGATTGTTTTAGTGTAGGGATAGACTAACAAGTCGGGGGATCGGCCGGAAAGATAGGGGTATAGGTGGGGTAGAAGATGATGTGTACCCCCGGGGGGCAAGAAAGGTTCAGAGTCTGGCAGGCGGCCATGTTGGTCACTTGCTCGTGCTCGTGGCAATTGTTCTCCAGCAAAAAATAGTTAGATTGATGTTAAGATGTACCAGTACACAGTAGGCGGAGAGAAAGAAGGCCATGTGTAGGATTAGGGGCCGAGAAGAAGCAGTCCGAGATGAGCGTCTGGAGGAAAGACGGTGTAGCACGGTTAGCCAAGCACGTTTTTCCCAGTCTGGGAACTCACCTAGGAAAAGCAGAGACCCTATAAAACCCAAGGCAAGAGAGAATGGTGGCAATAACCCTGCAGGGGCTCACGAAGAGCTACCAGCTGGAGCGGCGGGACGGGGAAACGTTCATCGCATTGGTGTTGCCGGGACCGGAAAGGTTGCGCCGTAAAGAGTCCGGATCTTGAGGTCCAACCACGGGATCTGGTTCCAACAATGTTGATGGATTTGGCTTTGGAAGCGTCCGATGTATTGCCTACTATGGTTGGAAAGGGGTCGGTACCGACAACGTTCGGCGATCACAGGCATATCCGCTGCAAGGAAGATGCATGCGCCAGCTTAAAAGGAGAAATGGGCAAGCCTTCTGTAGGCTGTTAGCTGGCGTTATTTACGAGATAAAGGTCCAGAGTCACCAACCGAACATGACGCGCACAGGCCGAATCCACGTACGGCAACCAAGGTGCCCCCAGCCTCCCACGCCCTAACCATACTACTGGTGATGTTTGGAATATCCTATGGCTGTTTTAAGACGTCACGCCGTACTTGGAGGAGGCCATGGATAGTGGGGGCAAGGGTGTCGGTTGTATCATGAAAGCAGTTAGTGGGGTTTGGTGTGCCCATGCATATTGCCCGCTACGGGCGTTAGGTTATCCCGTAACTATCCCGTACTTTATTTAAATCGGGACGAAAGTTGGTTGTGGTTGTGGCAGGTAAAAGGAGATCTGTAACGTATGTGCACTAACTCAGCTAAAGCGGAAACAACTCGGAATCTCAGCGCTGAGAGCTCACGTCATGGCCGCACGCGTCATTCGTCTCAAGACACCGGGAAAGGCCTACGCACAATGATACACGTTGTATCGATAGAATTCACTGTTTTTTATGTGCCAAACGGGTGAATGAAAGTGTCTCAACGCCGAGAACAAACTGCTTTCTCTGGGCGTCATGCGGATAAAACTTGTGGGTATATGCTAATATTTACGGACCCATATAAAAGCAAAGCAAATGAGATATCTAGACTCCATGTACACAAAGTTATGGCTGGCTGCCAGTATTGTTTCCTAGCCGGGGGCGCGGGTGTGCGGGTGGCCAAGTCAAATGATATACGGACGCCTCCATTGCCCTATCCTGTTTGAGTCGGTATGGGGCTGTTTGGACCCAGTGGCAGCACCTCCTGAACCTCCACAAGCTTTCTGCAGCGTTTTCGGGCGTCCATCTGGGCGCAGCTCGTGTTCCATACAAGTCTTGCGGCCAGTCGAGCCCGCTCGCGACTAACACCCTGACCCCAACCAACAGTTGAGACCTCAACCGGGATAAAGATAATTACTACCCAACTACAAGATGGCTCGTGCTCTATTAACGACCAGGAGAAGATAGGAATGTTTAGGCTCCAATGTGGATAATACGGTGCGTATTATGCTTGATCGTCCCACTTTTGAGTCGGGTTATGATTATAATCCTCTCCCCTTTCACCTGCCCATAATCCAACCATAATTTGAATGTACAGTACCTGGGTAACCACGTAACCTTAATAAATCGGGTGCATTCACTACTGGCGCCTGTCTATGGCGTTGGTTGTCCTCTGAAGTAACGTGGGCAACGTTGATTCTGCCGCCACCGACACCAACCACATCTAGAGCGATAAATCCCGCGTCGTGCCCATTCCTCGCAAGGGGAATATCCCCACACAACTGGCTGACCAACTCATATCGGTGGATCCCCACGACTGAAAAACTGAACAACGGACATTCCAATCGTTGGAATTGACCAATACCTCGAGGTGGGTTGTACCAGAGAGGCATTGGTTCCTGCTCGAGACGACGCACGCGCTAGACTTGTTACCCCAAGTCGTCCCGTCAAGTTTGCGGATGCATACGTGGTCTGTCGTTCAACGGTCGCTCAGACTGATTAGTTTTGTGCCCGCTGTGTAACTGGTCACTATAGTGGTAAAATACGAAGCAATAGACCTACAATATTATTCTTTCAGACGTACCATTTCCTGAACCTTAAGCAGGGGGGTTACCAACCATACCGGGGCATGCGCTTTGTACTTTTCTCCAGCTCGCTTCTAGCCTTGGGCTAATAAATTTTTCGGTACTCCAATCACAGTTACGGCCGAGCATCGACAAACTTGTCCCACAATGTGAACCGACTACAATGATAATCGAAGAAATAATAGCCGGCTTTGCAAATCAATAGAAAAGTGGAGTAGAGTGGGCTTCAATGCAATATCTGCAGGTCCAGAGCCACAATCGTCCCCTCTTGCCCAAACTTTTCGGCCCCGGCCGAGTGCCCCGACCCGACGCCACCAAGCCAAACTGAACAATGCGTATTTATAAATACCAAATCCACTGCATTACAAATGACAGGTATCATTCACCCTGGCAACTCGCACACAACAACGGCGATCTACGCGCTCCGCGCCTAGGCCGTCCTCTACATAAATTACTGTACCCCACAAATTACTCGCTCAACGGGTAAGGATACTACCACAATGGTGGTTATGAAGCGTCTCAAACGCCATTGACGCCTCTATCATAAATTTGTCAAAAATAGGCGGGAATGAAGGAAATATCACATACGTCGAGCATCGTAATTTCACGAGGTCCAAGTACATGGATTCCGCACAAGGCCAAGCACGTAGGCCCTGTAAACAAATATCCACACCGTTTCCTGAGGAGCGTTCGAGTATCAATGTGCGCCCGCACGTATGTACTGCCTACTGGACCACTGCGTCAGCCGAGCGTCAGTAATATGCGTAGAACGGACCCTGAGCAGGTTGCGGGGAAAGTAGCGGAATCCAAACTGAATATTGAATGCCCCAAAGAGCTCCACGAGCTTCTTTGCCGCGTGATTCGCGAATAGACTAGATTCGTCATTAGAACCCAGGGAATATAATTGAAGAATCGAGCACCAATAGCGTATGTGGAGGGTTAAGACGGGCGGGGGAATCAACGTTTGGAATTCGTTGATGAGAAGATGGTTCGGGAGTTTGTTGAACCAGGTATCCAGTTGCAGCCTAAGTGCATAAATGAGTGTCAAAGTGATGTGGAAAATAGGAGGGACGTACTGTATACTCTCCGCTGTAGTGGTTCCTGATCTAGTATTCAATAGTCTGATTTTGGTCAAATTCAAAGGGGGCGAGGGATAATACGTACACAGAAGTAGCAATTGACATCAGCTTCGCGGATTGTACAAAACATCCAAGGGCGATTCTAGTGTAATTCCTATGGACGAATAGGTCCGTAATCGAATGCGCAAAAAGAGGTTCGCCATCTGGTTCAAGGACGACGGGCGACTCAATTGGGACGGTTGGCACCGCCATCTCGCTCGGCCTGTTCATCTCATGTGCCTGGGGGGAACCCCAACCCGTTTAATGAACTATGCTGAGTATCGATCGTTGATGGGATCTTACCAAGGACTTCTCTAATAAAAAGTAAACACGAGTCCAATTAATCGGCGCACGCGTCTCATGACATGGTCTGCGTACCTTGGATGAACGCGGACCAGCGATACCAATCACGAAGGGGTGATCTAGTTCCTAGATATCACACGATTAGTCTCTGCGAGCTTGATCTGGCCGAACGAATCCCTGGCTATATTATGCTAGGCACCAACTCACCTGCTCGAACTGCACGCATGCTCATTCCTGAACAACGCAGAGTAAACATCGTAACGAATACAGGGCCAAATAGAGTATGCTTACCCGTGTACATATACCCTGTGTTCCTTTCCCCAATCCCCAAATGATACTCGGCCAGTAAGATCAACGCGAGGACCAGGCTCGGATTTGCGTATGTGAACTCCTCATCCAACCACTGCTTAGCGTGTGTTGCGAATTTTTGTCGAGTGCTCGGCAGCTGGATAACAGTGTTATTTGACAAAGGGGATGCAAACGCCAGTATTGAACAATGCAAAAGTGGGCTGTAATGCTGTAGCCCTCCTGGCAATCCAGTTGAATCAGGGCTCAAGGACTGTAGCATATCGCGCAAGAACAGGTCCGGGAGCAGGCCGAAATGCCAGGCAGCGCCATAGCTGAAACAGTGGGATAAGAGCATGTCGTGTTCGTGTCTTGAAAACTGGATACCCAATTCTGGGAGATACCGGTTCCATTGGCACAGCAAAGAAGCTCGGTGCTCGGGCGGCTGTTCGCGCAGAGGGAGCGAAGTGTCAATGCTAGATATGTACTGATAGGTAAGTGGGGGCTGCGTGTAGGTCAAAGTAGCCATAGATTCGCTGGGGGGTGTCCGTCCTGGGTCGATGGTAGGCTGTATATAGGTAAGGGGAAGAGGGGCGTTATCGAAGTGGGGCTCGGTGGCGTGGGGCTCAGGGGGAACCTGGACTTGGTTAGCAGATAGCGCACATACGGCAACGGATCAGTTCTGACCTGATATGGAGAAAGAAGCGAATCATGTTGGACTCGAACGCCAGAAGCGCTGGGGTTAGTGCTGACAAGCGACACGCTCCCAGATAAGACGGTGGGTTTCGGAGCAGCAGGCAAAAATTCTGCATCCGGTTGAGCGCCGGAAGAGGGTGTTGCTGTTGGGGCATTTCCCTGTTCCTGCTTAAGTTGGGTGATCTCGGCTTCAAGTAGTTGTACTTTGGCCCGTAGGCCTTCGAAAAGTTGCTTCGAGGCGGGCCGGTCTTCATCGCCCTCGGGGATCCAAGAACACTGGAAGTGTATCAACAAGATATAGCACTCAGTGGGGAACACGGTACCTCGTATCCCTAGTAGAACTTTAGAAAACTGGCCAAAAAATGCCTGCTAGAACTTACAGATGCTGCACACGGGTGGCAGACCGGAAGGACACCGTCGCATTTGCATTTACGACGTCTACACACGTTGCAAGCTCGAGGGGCATACTTACCACGGCGACGGGAAGAGATCGCCTCTGAATGGGACATGGTGTTGAATCAGAGAGCTCATGGATCTTTGTTGGATTTATAGGCTTGTTGTCGTACGCATTATAGGTTTGGGGGGAGAGAAGCACCGAAGAGTGTTCCGTGGTAATCGCAGCACCGCAAGGCAGCAAAAGGCAGGACGCAGTTCAAGTGCCCCCCCTAGTGTCATTGGGAGCCCGAGGACGGAGATAGGACCAGAGTAGTGGTGGCTAGCACATGCACACTCTCCAATAGCACCCTTATGTGCATGGCGGTACCAACTCGGAATTCTACACCAGGGGCCTGACCATCATGGCCCAAAAGCAGTCGTGGCGCAAACCAGAGTCCTAGTGTCACGCTTATGCTTCTTGTTTATTTAGTGTGACCTCGGCTTCGAATCAAAACTCGAGCCGACAATATGCCATGAGAGAAGCCGGGGTGTATGCTCAGCTAGCCTCAAGCGTCCTGGCCGTATTTCCGGAACACAAGGTATCAGACCCTTTGAAAAGCTTTTTGCGCCATAGATTGTTAGATCCTCGCGTTCCTTTGATGCCTGTTAGATGACTGCAAAGAAAACTGCCCCGGACATACTCCAGAAGGAAACAGGTCACGTGATCATGTCGATCATCAAGCCCCAAGTCGCGTTACGGGCGCGATTGACCAGTTAGTGTTGGGGTATCGTATTCGGCACGCATGTACTAGCCTCGTGTCCGGGTCTTACCCGTTGACTAGGGTTGGTGGGGAGACGGAGAAGGTCTCCGGAGATCTCCTTCTCCCCCTGCTTCTATCACGTGCGAGAACGGGATCAGTCTCCGAAGCTCCAGTTCGGAGGGATGAGTCAGCCAGGGAGCCTCTTAGCGCTAAGCGGTGGCTGTGTGGTCCAAAGTAATCCCGTCTGAAATCAGCAAACTTCATTTCACTCTGGGAGGCTTTTGAATTGACTCCGCAAGGCTTCCAGAGTAGGTCCACCCACTCCGGGGGCTCTCCAGAGTGAAATGGAGTTTGCTGATGCACGAGATGATTCGAAAACAATCGATCTATGGAATCTTTGTCCATTTTCGTGTGCCCAACGGCAGCGTGACTGCCCGAACCAAACCATGTATTTGGTAGTTCTTGAATATACACAATTTGCAGTAAAATTGACCTGGAGTGGTGTTTGGAATGACTCCGCTGGCCTGCGCGATTTAAGGTAGCAGAATTGGCGTGTTGGCCAGCAATTATTCTCAAAGTTGACCTGCTCAGCTGCAACCCTACTACTTCGGCTTTGCTCAAAGTACCTTTGATATGACACGTTCATGCTACTGTGGTTCTGGTTATTATTGTCCCGAACACCCTGGTGTACCCAGGTGCGCCTTCACCTCTTCAGGGGGCTCCTTCTCGTACTTCTCACCAGTCGTAAGGTACCAGCAGTCAATTGCTCGAGCTACCGATGTGCGTCTAGCAGCTTCGGCTTTCTCATTGACATGATACGGTGTAGGGAGAGTAGCTGCGGCGTGGCGAGCGATTTCGATTTGACGGAGAGGCGCCAGGTCTTGAGGGCAAGTCGATGGCGGTAAGCCTCTTAATCGTTTAGAGGTGGGAGGTGAAGGAACGTCGGTTGCAGGGCGCTTTTGCCTTCACTGCGGGGTCGCGTTGACGGTATTTTGGTCTGAAATTGATGAGATATGAGTGAAAATATGAAACAGAACTTTACTCACATTGAGAGCCTGTCGCATGGAAGTACGGGTGGGTGATACCTTGACCCTGAGGGTCCGAAATGAGAGGCTGAAGTAAGAATCCAATCGTCGGCTGTATTTTGGACAAGTATAAAACACACAAATCACAACTTACGCGGTCAGAAGGGGAGGGATAACCACCCGTATCTACACCGGGACGCATATAACTGGTGTTCGATGAGAGGGGGCTGTCAGGAGTCGACTTCCCAAGAGTGTATGGATGAGAGGAGGATGAGAAACGATATGCGACTGTACCACTCAAGGATAAGATGCACCGAGTACCTGTACGTATTTCTGTCCATTTTTCTACATCTATTACTTATCGTATACATGCAGAAAACGTGGCAAATGGCAAATGTGGAAGAATAACCACAATGCTGGCGCTGCTCTACACATCTGAGCGCATCTCATAAAGGAGCACTACTCGGTCTACCTGGCTGCATGTGAATAGATCAACTACACCCCCACCGAAAATTCCAGTCCACGACAACCCGACGATAATGTCCAAGAGCCGCTAACCTCTGAGGGGATTGTACAGTATCTTAAAGAGTGGTTTGCCAAGGATGACATTGTAAGTGCTACTTCATTCCCTATCCTTATACAACCAATTAATCTGTGGTTTGCAGCTGTTTAATATGGTATCACACTGTAAGGGTTGCACACGCGAACCTCACCTACTCAGCACAGCCACTCGTGACTCACCTAATCACCTCATGAGTGATCATACACATTTGCTAAGAGGGGGGTTAGCTCCATGTGGTTGCATGCTCCTTGAAGCTCAACAGTGCTCCAGTGCACATTAAAGCAGGGGTGGTTTTTGCTGTGTATGGTGGCAATTGTTCATGACTCAGATCACAATGACATGTGCGGAGGGTGTGTCATAGGTTAACCCAGACAGAGGCAAATGAGTACTGTATAGAATCACACACAAAATAATGTCACCTTCCAGTTTTAGGTTGGCTTTATTTGTGAGTGTATTTCATGTTAAAATTTGGGCCTCAGCCCCAGAAACAATTCAACCCAAGACTAACATCAGGGTATTAATTACAATATATTCTGACAGGTGCCATAATGGGCACATGCTGGGATTTCCACTTGTCTGAACATGAGAACATCTCTGTTGTTGTTATGAATACCTGAGTTTCAACATATACACATTCAATTATAAGTGAATATATGCGCGAGCTCCAAACGCGCTGCTAAGCGGTAGAATATAATTTCAAATTATCTAATGGTCCGAACTAAGGTTATCGATCCTGCTCTATCCGATCGCACCATAGACACTTTCCTAATTTGGAAGGTTCTCGCGCTACGACACAAAATGAGTGAATTCTCA
>WSTI01004018.1:0-11803 GCA_019616915.1 Ceratobasidium sp. 423
ACTCGTTGTATCTACAGCTTAATTGACTCGTCGTTTACCTGCTTATATGCGCTAAGAATAGAGTATCGAGACGTTCTTGAGTAATCATTTTCAACAAGCTGTACTCATCTCTTCATCTCTCCAACTCGTATAGGCTTTCTGCTAGTTTCAACTGTACTTGGTTCGGTGTGTGTGCTCTGGACGTCTATTTTTCATTTGTTTATTTGTATCACTACATACTTGCTTGTACCCACCTGCACTTTGCTCACATCATTCTGCTTTTGGGCATGACATTCAGCAGGGGGCCTGGCTCCACTACCCACCTTTGGTCTGGTGTCTTGGTTTCAGTATACATGATCATTATTGCTTCCCCCACTCAGTTGCACCACGAGCACAGGGTGGAACTGTTCTACTTCAACCAGTGTCACATGTAACAGGCAAGGGTCTTGTGCCACATAAATCACTCTGAAACCCTTGATTTAAGGATCAGTAACGCATGACCCTCAGGTAATGTGGCCACCTCAAGGCTTAACTCTCGGCATTCCAAAGCCGTTCTCTCCCTATCACTGGGACTCGCTCCTTCTGACTCTGCTATGCCATTGTGGAATACCCAAGAAGAGATGGATTGGCTCATTGTCAACTACCTACCTGCATTTCGGGCTTTTGAGCAGACAGGTGCCATAGAGGTCGAAGGCAAGACAAAGTGACTGATGGCAGCCTTCAAGCAAGAGATAGTCGAAGCTTTTGGGAAGGCATTTCCCTATTGCCATCCATTGACTGACATGTCGAGCTATCCAGAGGAGCAGCAATGCCTCCAATTCAACCAGGCAGACTGGGCAACACTGGGAGAGGTTAGTCTCACATTTCATGAATCAATTGTTTGGCTGACACATGGTTTCCAGAAATTCTGGCACTGACTTAATTATCTCAAGGTGAGTTCAATATATATCCATTGTATGTACACTAACATTTCAAACAGGGGATCATCAATGAATCTGAAGTGAAGGCCACCGCCAAGCAGCAGCAAGCAGATGATCCCCCCTGTTATGTTAAATCAGGAGGCAAAGACAAGTGGTTGGACAAGTCCACAGGTGGTCCAGTAACTAGATCAGGCATGCGTACTCAAGCTAAGGAATGTGAAAAAGTCCAACCATGGACACCAAAGCAGCCACAGCCCAAAGTTGGGAACACAGGAAAGAGGATGGGAAAAAAGAAGGAATCGGGTTCAAAAATATCACAAGCAACTCACACCCAACCCATGGAGCATGTCCAGTCCAGCAAACCTATTGATCCCACCAAGCCTCTGGATCATGGGGAGCCTGGTTCAGGTGATGCATTGGGACCAACCACTGTGGTGAGTACATCCAGTTTGAAGGAAGGAGACAAAACTACTCCAATGAAGACAACCCCGGGCCTGAAAGTAGTGGGACAGCCCACCAAAAGATTATACCCTGCCCTGAAGGACTACGCGATTACTCCAAGCGATAGTGTGTGATGGGAAAATCTCATCCATGAGATCTCTGAGTTGGTGGGGTGTACGTGGGCCAAATGCAGTAAGCACAAGCTGATGTGGTGAGTATTCTTGGACTGAGTGCCCAGTTGCTCATATGCTCCTAGGCAGCAGGAACAATTGCCCATTCTGGTTGCTGATTTACTCAGCCTGCTTGCACACAGGACTGGCACAGAACTCTACGTGGTAGGGGCCATGGCGAAACGAAATGACCATCAGGGATTCCAGTAGGTGGTGGGCTGATATGTTAATGACACCATGGGGATAACTATCACTCCCTCCATAGTATGGCCTTGCCCTGATCCTACCATTTCCTCAACCAGCAGGAATCCTTTGACACAAGAGCTGTGTTTGTGAAATACATATATGACTACATTGGTAAGCTTAATCTTATTGTCTAGCAAAACCGAAATGTCATTTTTGTGCAGGTCCTGCCATGTGCATTAGTCCCTGGTGTCCCACCCCTGTGGTGTACAGTGATCCCGATTGGCAAAATCACCCCATTCTACCTGAGGACACAATGTCACATGCATGCAATCAAGCTCTTACTTACGATTATCTTTCCTCAAAGCTATGTGAGTGAGACATGACACTGGGTGTATGTGTAATGGCTGATCAAGCATCAGAGTAGCAAGGGGGAAGTATTGAGGTTCTGTACAAGGCAATTGAGAAGGAGGCCGCCAAAGGCCAATTCTCTATTGTTTTATGGGACTCACTTCCAGAATCAATACCATACTTGCAGAATCTGATGCTGATGGGGCTGGAGGAGCTAGGAATTCTCACCAGGCACTTATGCACAAGTGATTGACAAGAGCTTCTGCTCAATAAACACTTCCAATTCAGTGAGCCCCAGCCTGGAGTAAAGATACATGGCTATCAAATCAAGTGAGCACTCTCCACACTAAGGTATCAGCTGGAATCCTGGGCATATTGCCTTTTCCTCAAAGATATATGTGAACTTGGCATGCCTGAAAGAAAAGATGAGCTCCCATTTTATTCAGAGGATAGCCTGCCCTATCTTTTGTTTGACTCAGAGGAGATCAAGTCATGGGTAGCCACATTAGGCAGCAAAGATATGTGCACTCCACTATTCTATGTGATACTTGCTCATGACAACACACGGCCCCACCATGTGAGTGAATGCTTCTTATAATCAGAAGTGTACTCAAATGCTAAACCTAGGCTACAGAGGAACATTGGCACCAACATGTTGCAAAAATGCCGCATCTGAAGAAGTCAATTCTGGGGGAAGGTGAGTCATTGGGACAACTGCATGACTGCAAGGGCTGGTTGTCACATGCCTTTTACGAAATTACGAACAAAGATCACTTGACAGAGGGTGTAGGGCCCACACTTGATTGGTGTGATCCAGCTCACTTTCGACATGAGGCGTCCAACACTCTGGAAGGTGGTCCGCTCAGGGCTAAATGGCCAGTATTGATGCTGGGCCATGTTCAGCGAAATGCACTGCTGGTAATCAATGAACCTGCAAAGACAGATGCCCATTATGGAACAACTCTGCACAGGATCAAGTTTGTTAAGCTATATCAAGAATACCTGGAAATCATGGTGGAGAAATTATTGTCAGCTCTCCAGGAGAGCACCAGTCTCCTGGAGTCAAGTAAGGCTGAGCATGGAGAGTGTGATCCGATGATTCATGCTGCATGGGAAACTGAGCAGCACCATAAATGGTTCTTGTTAGGCTGCCAGGCTATGGATATGCATACAGCCACATTAACTTGCGATTGTTGGGTGGTATGTCTAACATAATGTTATGCTCATCTCCATACTGAGCGTTATGGTAGGGCCATATTCCACAAGGGCTGGACGTCCATTATGTGCAGGAACAGCAATCAAGCTGCATGGATCTCAATGCACTGGGACAAGTTGCACAGTTAGAGGTTGAATTGCAAGATACCTGTACTCAGTCCAATGCTAGCAAGGGCAAAATGCCCTTGACCTGTGAACAATTACTCATTGAACATGTGCAGACCCCCAGTGAACTTGGTGTCAAAGATCGTGGAGTTCAATCTGAGAAAGAATCTCAGGAAGCTTTATCTGGTATGTGGTTCAATTCAATATGGCCTTATATATCTGATTGGCACCAGATGAACAACATATGGAGACTGATAACCCCCTGATTGGCCTGGTTAACTTGCAGATATCCCCATGTGCAGCATGAATGCCAGACTGTGATGTCGCAACCCCTATCACAACAGATTCTCCTGCCTCTGGATCTCACATGGAAGTCGAACACCCAACTCAACAAGGTTAACTAATGAGCCTTGAGCGTAAATACTGCAGACAGATGCACTGAGACCCTTGAGACATGGTAAATGTGGGTTTTGGAATATTAAATTATACCAGAGTGACTTGCATGTAAAATATATAAAATGTATCTGGTAACTCGCATTATACATTCAGATTACAATTCCCTGTGCACGTGTGTTCAAAACAGTCTGGGATGTATTCAAGAAAGTGAATACAATCCAAAACTGCCACAAGCATATGAAGCATGGGAATACATGCAGATGTGCTCGGTCAAACACACTGTACCATCACAGTGACCAGCATGCTACATGTGTGTGATTTGACTATGATAACAGCTAATTGAATGACTCTCGTGCACAACCCAGTTATGGGAGAGGGATGGGTGCAGGGTAATTTGAGTGACAATGCTTAGTTCAGTTGCAGGCATAGTTTACCTTCAGGTATTTAGGGGTATCCCAACTAAAGGCATCCAACGTCTGGTTCCTCCAACTAGTGGGAACCCATCGGTCTTTGTCTGCTGTTGGATTCTTAAGGTTTGTAACTACATTTGATATTGACAACACACAATTGGGGAGCAAAAGTGATACACTAAGAAAATAGAATCGTCTATAGCTAATCATTATGGAAAACAGACTGATAAACAACATTCCTTGTAATTGGGGCCTCATTTGCATTCCAAATTTTAATCTCATGCTCAGATGTGCAATGTGATAATGCCACATATAGTTGGCCATGTGCAAATACTGGCCGTTCCAAATAAATTCCAACATGCTTCACTGATTGACCTTGTGATTTATTGATAGTCATTGCGAATGATAAAGCCACTGGGAATTGTTGACGTTGCAAGCGAAAGCCAAACTCATTTTCAGAGGGCTCTATCTTGATTCTTGGGATGAAAAATGTGCTCCCTATATGGGAATGAGTTCAGATCTTGTGAGTTCAGATATGAACATACCTGCATGATCACCATCCAGCAAACTAACTTCAAGAACCCTGGGATGCATCTGAGTGATAATTGCCCTTGTTCCATTGCAGACACCTTGTTTTGGAGCTAGGTTGCGCATAATATAAATCAAAGCACCAACTTTAAGCTCAAGTTGTGATAGAGGCATTCCACTGCAGTTACATGAGCGCAGAAACTCAATTGGGAGGTTTCGAGCTTCTGGGTTGTCTGCTCCATCCTCATGGAGAACTTTATCAACACTTTGGAAAAACTGTGATTCCCCTGGTAGCCTATGAAGTAGGTCTTTGTTGATTTCATTTGTGTCATCTTGCCGTGGTGCCAGTACCATGCGATCACGTAGATATCCTGGGGTGGCATGTCCAGGCACATGTAGACTTGGGAAGATAGCATCCAGCAATTGTGCACGACTTTGTACATGCATGTGTTCTGGGAAGCGGATATTATCATCATCTTCCCTCTGACCTGACCCATCTCCAATTGTGAGCAACCATTGAGCAAATCGAGCTGCTTCAGGGTCCCCTTGGACACACATGTTGACTGTGAGCTGTAGAACTTGGACATGATTGCTCCATATCCCAGACTTTTTGAGACAACAGTGTATGATAGTTTCCTTTGTTCCCTTTGGTACAACAGGGAGACATTGCCGGAAGTCACCACCAAATACCACAGTTATTCCACCAAATGGTGTATTGGGTGTGTTGAATAGGTCTCGGCATGTACGATCAAAAGCTTCTGCACAGAGGCGACTTTGCATAGGGACCTCATCCCATATGATCAGATCTGTCCTCAGGATGAGTTGGCCCAGGTTACTATTGGGGGTAAAGGAGCATATACTATCCTCATTGACATCAATTGGGATCTTGAGCATTGAATGTGAAGTACGACCACCAGGGAGCAATAGTGCAGCAATACCAGATGATGCAACACACAGTACTATCCTGTTTTGGGCACGCATATTGAAGCAGAGAGTTTTGTAGACAAATGTTTTTCCAGTGCCTGCAGGCCCATCCAGGAAGAATACAGTACCTGTGTGATTGAGTACTGAAGTGGACATCTGGTCATATGCTTCATGTTGCTGGAGGTTGAGCAGTTGTAGCATGTTGGCAGCTATATTTGGGTCCTGCTGTTGCATCAGTTCATGTTGCTCCAAAATAAGCCGGTTTCCTTCTGCATTGGCATCCTCCCACTGTTGGGTGCAAGAAGGCAGGTGGGCTTCCTCCATGGTCATACCAGACCCATGTAAGAGATGCTCAATCAGAAATAGACCATAGTCATAAGCATCTTCAGGTGAGGGGTTCTGACGTAAGAATGGTGCCTGTTCTAGTTTGCGCTGTAGGTCATCACATATCTGGTGCTTGTGAGTGTCCCAAAGGCCAGCTGGGTCAGTTGGGTTGCACTGAGTGAGAATGGTAACAAAAAGTAATCGCATTTGGTGACCACCTTTGATAGCAGCAGCCTCATTGAGGCAGTGATTCCATTCCTGATCATCCTCCAATAGCCCACGTGCAAGACAACATGCTTGAAAGGTGGGGAAGACTTGCCCATTGTATGTACGCACAGCCTCAAATGAGGTGGGACCACGCACCACAGTGAGAAGCATCCACAGATAATACTTCTCACCCTGATTGAATGGAACATAGTACATCCGTCCCAGTGCATAGTGGTTTGATACATAGCGCTGCCAGACACGCCTTGCCTCAATCCATCGAAAATCATGGGTAATTTCTTGATACAGGCAGTTGTTAGCAAGTTGGCGAATTTGGGGGTCTTGATGATCATTAAGTTTGAAGAAAGCCGTAAGGGTGGTATCTTGGTTTTCTCAGCGAGCAGCTACAGCTTGGAGATCCTCACCTTCACAGCATGTCACAAAATGCTCTCCTGGAAGGTGAATGGCTAGGCGTATCACATTAGGATGTTCTTGATGCATACGAAATCCCATCAAATGCCAGGCAGCTTCATGGGCAGAAAGCCAGCGAGCATCCAGATAAGCTCGAATCTCATCCTCAGGTTCTTCTGCAGGTGGGTTGGGGTTATTTTGGCCAGGTACTCGAAATTGAACTGATGCACGATCAGGGCCTTTATAGACATATTTATGCACATACTTGACCACACTGAGAGAGGTGCAGGCTTCCACATTGATATGGCAGTTGAAGTAGCGACTGAGACATGGACTGTAAGGGACAACACTACGGTTGTCAACTCGCACATCAACATTCCCCACTTTTTTGATGACAAATCGACCATCATTACGGCGCCGATAAACTGGGTACTTATTATCTGCAAGTGAGGTTTGATCACAGAATGGCCTAAGTGGCCAGTAACCTTTGGTGCAGCGCCCATCCTTCATGCAAGGGGCATTAGGATTGTTATCACCACAGGGTCCATGGATCATGTTTTGAGTGACAGTGTCAAATAGTGCTTGATCAGTCTCTCGGTCAGGAATTTCTGCAGATATGAATGTATCAATATCTGATGCATCAAGGGGCTTTGATGCACGATCAGTCCAGAAGAGACAATGCATGTGGGGGAGTCCACGCTTCTGAAACTCAATGGTGTATATGCTGGCAATATGATTTCCAAATATCTTCTTGGTCCGCAGGTATTTCAATAATTCCTGTTGTTTGAGCTGGAATACCCGTGCCATCAACTCTGGTCGATCATTGCATGATTGGCCTGGTAATAGGGCATTGCGTAACTCTGGCCACATAGGATTTGCTGTCATAGTGATGAAAAATTGTGGGTGGCCAAAGTACCGTGTGATTGCCATGGAGTCCTGGTAGCATTGGTGCATTTGCCTTGGTCCACCTTGGTATGATGATGGCAGAATTACATGCCAACCAACTTGAGGATTTTCACCATGCTGGTCTTGGTCCACCCATAGTGCATCTTGCAAGCCTTGATATAGGTCACCCCTGATTGTTGATTGATTTTGTCGGAGCCATACCAACTTGGATTGGTCAATTGAGGCCCATACATCAACCAAGAATTGCTGAAATAAGCGACCTCCACGTATGACTGATGAAAAGTGTGCATTTGGTGGGGGATAGCCATTTTGATGAACCCAGGATTCACGTTGGTGAACCATATAGCAGTAGAACTTGGCTTCTGTGACATGATTTTGTGCACCACAGTTCCCACCCACAGGTTGTTCCTCATCATCAGATGGTGCATCCTGGTGTCCTTGCCTTGCACCCCCATGGTTATCACCACCCCAATCTCTCCCACGCAAAGGGATACCACGCCGGAAACCATCTTCACCAAATGGAAATAAAAGTACGTAGTGGAGTGGATGATATGATGGATGCCAGTTGTTGATTCGGTGGGGGGTGTTATCATGATGGAACACTACAATATCACGGTAGGCACTGGAGGTTTCTGCATCAGGAATAATACCAGCAATCTCATCAGCAGTAGGTGCATTGTAACGCCGGGGATCATCATTCCAGTTCTGCATGACTCGAACTTGTAGCTGGGTTGGATTTTGTTGCAAATGCTGCCATGCTTGCATGTAAAGATTGGCATAGCGATGGTTTGCATGTATAACTGCACTGAGAGCACCCATGAGTTCACCATCACAGCCAGCATTGATTGGTAGGTTTCTCCGGTGGTCTGCAGCAACAGCTGGATCAAATATATAGAGCTGTGCATACCTCCGTATGGCTTGAGGGTCATTGTGGTTCTCAGGTAGAATAGAGCCAGTCCGGTGATACACCTCACCTCCAATCTTGAACATGTATGGACCACCACCATGACGGTGTGTCCCATCCTCCCGAAATCCCATAGAGATGAATGCATGGGCACTATTGAACCGACGGATATTTTCCATAAAATGCACTGACTTGTTATGGTCATAGGTCAGAAGCTGCCACATTAAGAATGGAGGGCGAGATTGTAGTGGAAGAGTGACTTGGCCAGATGCACAGCATTTTCCATATTTAGGCATAGCCAGAGTCCCTCCAGTTTTCTCAGTTTTCCAGTGTAGTGCCCCACAGTCTGGGCATATCTTATCCATTTCACCCAGGTTATGCCGGCCTCTGCGTCTCATAGTCTCCTGTGCTTGTGTGCGCATTTGACGTGCAGCTGTCCTTTCCTCAGCCAGTAGGACTTGATGTGGTGCCTCCTGTGGTGCTTGATTTATCCCCTGCTCAGCTTGGGGTGGTGCATTTGGTTGATTCTGTGGTGGCAATGGGTTGGGACCATGGGCTTGGGGGTCATGTGGAGGTTCCTGTCCAGGTCCATTGGCATGATGACCTCCTTCACCTCCCCTACCACCCCTACCACCTCTACCTGCCCTACCACCTCTACCACCCCTAACTCTCCCACCTGCTCTACCTGCTCTACCTCCCTGGCCACCATGACCTCTTTGTGCATCTGGTGGCTGTCCCTGTCCTCCCCCCTGTCCCTGCCTCCCAACCCTTGGGCGGCCTCATGGGAAGTGTTGAGGTGGGGAAGGTGGGTTAACATTTGGTGGGTTCTGAACAGGTGGTGGGGCATGATTATATCCAGGTTGCATCTGTAGTAGTGCTGGGTCAATTAATTGAGTGGGGACTGGGAATCCAGGTCCATGTGGATCACGACATGCATCAGGACTTTCTATGACATGCTGTTCACAGTCAGCCTGGCGAGCATCCCTACAATGGCACTCAGGGGTATGGGGTTCAGACCTGTAGAGTATGGATTAGTACCTTCACTTCGGAGTTCTGAATTATTATTTGTAATTCACACCACAAGGAGGGTCTCGTTCGGGGCGGTCAGTAGCTCAAAAGATAGCCGAAGGTGAGGGCTATCGATTGAGCTCTCACACACTCCAATCGGGTCACTCCTCATACCATAAATCACGATATAATATACCTCTCTGTGAGAGGCATAAGGTGGGGGGATTATGCGCAATTTACAGCATCGTGAGACCACCTCTCGGAATGCGTAGCGGCTTAAAAGATAGCCTAAAGCAAGGGCTATCGATTGCGCCCACACGCGTCCCGATTGGACCACTCATGACGCCGCAAATCGCGACCGAAGATTGGGAGGGATTATGCGCAATTTAAAACACAGCAAGACGTCCTCTCGGGATGCGTAGCAGCACAAAAGATAGCCCAAAATGAGAGCTATCGATCGCACCCCTACACGTCCCAATTGGACTACTCAATGTGCTGCAAATTGCGACCCAAGATGCCCTTGAATGGGGGCATCTGGTTTGGTTCCGAAGGTGTGGTACTCACATTGTACTCGTGTAAATATGTGCAATTACGATCCACTGTTACCAACGTGAGGTCCCTAATACTCCTATCTAATAACCTTTGGCCATTAATAACATGCAAACATGAGTATTGGTACCCACCGGGAGCCCCGAGTGACTTCGCAGTGGTGGTTCGCAGCAAGGGTTGTGGCCCTGACACAGCCACCAGGGCCTCACAGCCTCCAACATGGCTGAAGTAGGATGTCCATATTGATAAATGAACACGCCTTTAAAAATACGCCATAAATACTATGAGAACCACACACTTGAGCTCATTCAGAATATATAAAATCATGTTTCTGAGGCAAGATTAAGAGGCACAATAAATGTTTTGCTCTCAGGATAATTCTGAATCAACAAACTATTTTTTTAGGCACTCAAACTTCATGTTTTTGTAAGTTTTTATAATAATTCGAAAGCTCTCAGCTCCCTCTTTCACACTATATACATTGTGTCACTCAAAATGTCTTAGATTTACTCGAGGGGGGTCAGGGGCTTTTGAAGGGGGGAGCGAGACCCTTTACTTTGACATTTTTGTGACATTGAATGCATACTTTTTTTTTATAGAGGTAATACCACCCAATGTCTATGTTCCATGTGGCAAAGTTGTGAGCCTATCAAAACATGCTAAGTGAATGGATCATTGAAGGATCCTGAGTATATATCTCCTAATATAGTAAATACCAGAGATAGGGGCCAAACATATGGTAAATGCATGCAATTGGCACATGCGTGTCTCTTGCAGAGTGGCTTGCACGTAATGACCTAGTTGTACTTTAACTTGTGAACTGCAGTGCTCCTGAGATACAGATTGACTCACATTTGGTGCCATGAGTAATCCTACAACTGGAAATATTACCGATCCTACTCTATTGGACAGCAACATGGATGTTGCACGCTCTCCTATGGTAGCAGAAGATGATCCTGCCGATGACTCCAAGATCGACAAAATTCAGTCCACTCAGGAGGGCCTGCACTATGAAGTTGATTCTGCTTTAGCTGAAATTTATCCTGCACTTGCCTCCCCCCTGGCAGATTGGCATGATATGTTATGTGCAGTTTCCCAACTGGCGAATCATAATTATTTGATTGCTGGATCTGACAGCAAGCAAACAAGGTATGATTCTAATGCTGTCTTGACAATATAACAATTGACGCCACATGTTTATTATCCAGGGAACTCTGCAGCAAAATACCTGAGTTGCTCAACACAGTCATTCAAGCCATGTCCCATGCAACTGGTGCTTACATCGACATGAAGGCTATTTGGTACGATTATTCTCATCAGTCATCACTTCGATCATATAGGTGAGTATCTCATGACCATAAGTTTGGTTTGCTAATGGCAGAACCTCTAGTACAATTACCGAAAATGTGCAAGAATTCATTGGGGAAGCAGAAGCCCAAGACAACATAGCATCCTACACACAATTCTTGTGCAATGTCCAAGGTATGCACAACTAACCTGCATACATTCCAAACTACTCACATATTGAATTCAGGTCCATTTCTCAAGCATAGTGTGAGGAAGGTGTATCCAGTTGTGTATAGTACTCCTGCTTGCAAGGGGAGACCTCTCCTGCCACCTCCTCACCCGAATCCACAGCAACAGGCATGCATACTGGATAATTTCTTTTGGTATAGTCAAAGTTAGTGGGATGTCACATTAATTATTTGATGTTTAATTACCTTTCAGACTGGCAAGGAGCACACCAACATCCATGGGATGAAATTGGTGCTATGATGAAACAGGATGATCCTGCTATTGACCTTGCATGAGACTATGGAAACATTGACTGGGGAGTCCAACCTCTGAATTGGCCCACCACCATGGTAGACCATT
>WSTI01004019.1:0-11745 GCA_019616915.1 Ceratobasidium sp. 423
TACTGCTGTTGTCGTTCGTAGTATCGATCGCTAAATTCTTTACACATATGTTTAGGGATCCAATCGAAATTCACCTCGACCGAAGTAAGCACGTCCCGTATGCTGGGGGGTGGGATTTGCCAGTTTACGGCACCCGTAACCTCGTCTACGAGTGGGAAGCGGCCGCATTCAAACAAAACCGGTGAAGTACTGAGGCATTTTTGACCGTAGTCGAGTTCAGGGAACTCTAAATACCCGGGGGACCATAGCAGCGATAGGTCCTCGTAGGTGACTTCCGGGTCATCTAGCTCCATAACAATCTTGACGGCGCATTCGATATTGGCCGAGAGTTGTGCGAACGGCTCAAGGATGTATCGGGCGACGCTCCGGGGGATCTTCAGGACCACCCATAGATAGTGGATTACGGCCTCATCATCAACCGAGAGGTACCGATCCCAGTTAAATCGGTGATCGGGGTCCACGTAAGTGACGGCGAGCGGGTCTTCTAGCTCAGGTTGGCCGCACTGGGGGTAAAACCGATCAACGAACGCGGCGTAGAGACCAGGCCTGCGCATAATCGCGTGTACATGGCGTATCATGTAATCACATGGACTGTTCCGGTTGCCCGTGAAGTTTATCGTCCTAAGCAGGTCGAAAAATTGGTAAGCGATGACATCGTATTGGCAATGAACTCCCCGGATGTCCTTGCGGATCCCAAACGTAATCGCCGCCCACCGGGCCAGTGGGTGAGTCGTTTCCGAAATGTCCTCCATGAATTCGGCAACTTCTTGCTGTAAACGAGATCGGCATTCGAGTGGAATCTCGAGAACGCCTGCATGGAGCCCCCGCTGCTGCTCGTTTATCTTTCCGAGCTTGAAGCGGTTCCCGGGCGAGATCGCCTGTTTAATCCTGTAATCGGCCAGTGAAGCCCAGTACGCGTTCGGATGGTTGCCGCGTCTGAGGGCCACCCAGTGCCCGCGCACAAGAACATACCTGTGCAGGGGGCCGCGTTCGGGAGGGGTGTCGGGATGCCACTCCATCTGCGACTCCTCGACGCTTGTGCCACAGGTTTCGTCGGGGCAGGACTCGAAAGTGAGGGAGGTGGGCTCGAGGGGGAGTGGGAGTGGTGGTCCTGGGGCAAAGAGCTGTCCGAGAGGGTCAGCAGGTCATATCGGGAGACACGTGTACTCACCGTTAATGGGACTTAATGAGATCTGGTGAGGAGACAAAAGGTTTTAGTGCCCGTTAATACGTAAGTTCAACTCGCCACAAAGATGAGCTCATTCGGAGTCGAGGCTCGCACGAGCAGAGTGGATAGTAAAAAAATAGATAAAAACTATATTCACAAAGCGACCAGCGTGTATAAGACAGCATAAATAAACGATCGCGGGGGTGATCATGGGGGTATAACAGAATAACCAAGAAACGGCTGTGCAAGTGACTGCAGGCAGCAGTGGGATGATGCGTGTATACGTACGAAGATACAAAATTTAGTTAAGTGAGACAACGAGTGAGAGGGGAGGGGAAGGTCAACTTGCACGTCCCTTACCCTTTGAACGAGCCGTCACTACCCCGTGCTCGTTGTGCTCGACGGGGAGCGGGGATGGGGAGCGGGTACACTGGGTCGGGGTGCAAGATCCCTCGTCCTCGTCCTCGTCCTCGACCTCGTCCACGGTCATCTCAAGCTCCTGGGCAGCCAGAGCCTCCACATGCTCTCGCAGGCTCTCTTGACGAGCCGTCTCAAGCAGTCGGGCCTCCATCTCCTCGACGGAGATGGCGTCGTCGTCCGGCTCGGGGGTGTCAGGGCGCATCTGCGACTTGCGCGCTGGTGTGTCGTCGGTTTCGTCAGAGATGAAGACAGCACCTGAATACCCACTGTGTGGAATATAAGTTTAATTTTGTGAAATATATGCGAGTATAAGACTTACGCGGCGTAATCTCTCCACTCATTTTGCAGCCGGCTCATGCGCCTGGGGGCAACCTCACGAAGCTCCTTCAGCCCAGCCAGCTGAGCCTCATACTTCTCACGCATGGCACCCATACCAAGGTCGCCATTTTGCCGCCAACCGTTCGCCCATTCCTCAATGCAGAACTGCCACTGTATGTAGATAGATTAATTAGCAAGTTTTGGTAATACGATCCGCTAATAATAAGTAACTTACCATTGCGAGACAAAATGCAACAACAGGAAGGGGCATGTCTCGGAAGTAATCCGGGTACAACACCCCAACCGAATTTGCCCCATGGAATATGGCCAGCGAAATGCAATGGCCGAGTTCGGGGTGCTCGTAATCACCTTTGCGAGGACTAGACGACTAAACAAACCAGAAAGTTAGCGCATATATGTGGGTCAAGATGGAAAAAATCGTGAATAATATGAATAAACCACTTACTGCGCAATGGTAAGAATTCGGGTACAACTCGTTGAACCGATTGAGGTTGTTTTGGATAGCGTTTTGATTCCGCAAGTTTTGCTGGAAACCCGAAACTCTTGCGACGAATTCGCGTAGACGTTCCTTCGCCTTGCCCCGCAAGGTCGCGATATTATTGACCATCTACCGCTCCATGTTAGCCAGCTGAATCGAAAAAAAACCAAAGGGTGATTTACAATTTCGAAAATCTCGTCCGATGGTTTTTGGTACGGGCGATCGGGCAGTTCCATCTGCCATGTAGCCTCATGCACGGCGGAAGCCCATCGGAGGAACGTCGCCCGAGTTTGGTAGATACCTTCGACGAGAGCGTAAGCGAAGAGATGGATCTTCGCCATAATAAGGACTTGTCGTTCGATACCCGAAACATCGCGCTGCAACGGCTTGGGTTTGCGAATGCGGGGAGTGTGCTAGGTGGTCAGTACATATCGAAACACTCAAATTAAAGTAGTAGATTAACTTACCGGCCATTTTCCCTTCGCGAAAGCCTCGGCTTGCGCGAGCATCTCCTCGTTGTCATCGAGTAATTCATCCCGCGGCCGGGACTCGGGAGCCGCACAACGGGCAGTGCGCTCGCTCTGCTGGGTAACGCTCTCAACGAAGGAGGTGGCTTCTCCCTGGGCAACTGCCTGGTTGAATGCCACCATATCGGCGCGAGCGGCGGAGGCAGGGTCCAATCGACGAGACGCCCCCATACGACGGCCAACAGCGTTTCCCTTGCTCCCCAAAGGCGGACGAGGCTGAGGGCGAGAGGCTGGAGGTTGAGTGGCGGATGAGAACAAACGCGAGCGGCGACCTGGCGCTAGAACGGCTAACTCGGCCTTCGTCTTGGCTGCAGCAGCTCGGGCGCGCTCCCTCAGAATGAGCTGAGACAGAGTGGTAGACGAAGAATTGGGTTGATCGAGCGCATCGGGGGCATTGTTCTTGTCAGTCGGCTCGCCGGAATTGGCCTCGGGCTCGGAAGGGACGTGAGAACGGTAGCCCTTGTACGTATATTGGTTGGATGACGGCCTGTGGGTCGCATGGCGAGATGCCTTGGATGCAGAGTCGAGTACGGCTTCCGGCACCCCATCAACTTCGGTAGGTTGTGGTTCATCGACCTGAGTGGTCTCGGCAACGTCCGCCTCGCAAGGTACGCCACTGTGGAAGCGCCGCTTCATCTTGTCACGGAGGCGGTCATGAACGGGTCCGGATACGGGGAGGAGAGAGTTCGGGGGAACCAGTGCCGGAGGGGGGTTAGATACCCCGTACCGAGGCCGGGAGTGATCGACGGGGCGAGAGGGCGGAGGAATCGAACCGCCAAGCGAATGCGAACGTGAAGAGGGGTCGCGCGGGTCATCGTCCGTCTCCGGCTCGGTCGCCGTGTCGTCTAGTACCTCAACAGCGGTTCGCTGCCGCTTGCTGGGGCCGCCAGATGCACCCGGGCTGTCGGACGAATGTTTCTTTGAGTTCAGGGGGACAGTAGATAGCGAGCCGCCCACCACGTCTTGGGACCAGCCACCGCCTAGTCGGAGGGGGGCGGGCGGTAGCATGACGATCTATAATAGATGAATAAGTATATACAAATTAATGTAATTGAATTTAACTGTGACTTACCGAAGACGGGCGTTGCGCAAATCCATTTTGAGACGTCGGTTCTGCCTGGGCGACCCGGAGTTGATGGATAATCGACTGGGTGTCGCAACCTTGGACATCGAGGCCGTACTCCTCCTGCGCGTACTTGACGAGCCCCTCATGGGTGAGAGTTTCGTAGACGTATGTGTATTGAGATTGAGACTTGGCTGTATCGTATCGGTCAGCAAATGCGCATATATGCACTAAATTTCACTTACACGGCGCTTGAGTTGACTGGTCGGGCTCGCAATCGGTCGAGCCGGGAGACGAAGATTCGGAGACAGGGCGGACAGTTCGAGACCTCCCACGTTTCCGCGCGTGCCCACGTTTCCGAGCGTTCCCTCGTCGCGGAGCGTTTGGTACTGTCTCTGCATCAGAAGGTTCGGGTTCCTCACGCTCGGATTGAGCTGGAGGTTCCCGAACTCGAGCTCGCCGCTTGGACGCGTTCTTGGCCCGGGTATCATTGGCCTTGCGGCGCTTCTTTTCATCGCGGGCGCGGGTAGCTCCTACGCGGGGCAAGGTGAGTATACAAGTGGGCGAAAAGGGGCTTAATACGTACGATACTGAGCATTACGCTCCGTCGAACGGGACTTGCGGCGCTCAGAGACATGCTCCCGGGATCGGGGATCATCGGGAGGATAGTCGTAGAGTGCAATGGACTCGTCGTTGTCCTGTGAGGTGAAATCCGATGCCAGTCAGCGGCATACTGACCCACGCTAAACGAACTTACGCTTAGTTGAGTCGGCGGAGCAATCGATTGGGAGTCAGATTTGAGTTCGGTGTTGGCAAGAAGTGAGTTAACGTGATCGCGAGCAGAATGAGTCATAAAGTGGTGGAATGGGGATTGAGATTGAGGGTGGTGAAGAGAGTCGATGAAAGAAAATTGGGGGGATGGGGCATCAGTACGAGCAAAGTCCCAGTTTAAATAGGCAAACACCTGCTTACCTAATCCTTGAGGGAAAATCGTTGAAGTCAACCGGTCTGCCTAAGGCCCCCAGTGCAATGTGAACGATAGAGGGCCATTGAGAGAGCAAGGCCGGAGTTTGCTCCGGTTAGGGCGGTGACGGAGCTGCAGAAGAATATATGACAATCAAAACAAAGAATACGACGAACACCATTTGACATGATTCAACAAACTTACCTTAAATGGGCTTAAAATAGAGGCGGTGTACCAGTTTTTCCTGGGGCTCCATCAATTGTCATCATGGCATCAAAATTGAAGCACGAACGGTCATACGGTTGATCAAGAGGAAAAAGTTAAAAAGTAAATATGAAAGGAGAAACTTACCTCCCAAGCGAAGATTCTCCCACAACGGAGAATGTATTTTGACGGTACGGTGTGGGTTGATGCCATGGCGTGGCGATGAGTGAGGGTGGCCCCAACAAATTGCCTTGGACCGGGGCAACAAAGCTCCGAGCGTAGCAGAAAAGTCCAGGATCGAGTCACAAAGCCGAAACTAAGAATCTGCACGAAGGGAAGATGGACTGTGGAAAGATAGAATGAAATATAACATAGTGCGATGTCACACAGTAGGAGTATGACACAGTAAAAAATATGACAGAATGTAGAATATAACATAATAAAGCCATACATTCATCGTGCTCAAGCCGGGTGCAAGAAAAAAGGAAAAAAAAAATACAAAGCAGAAAAATGGGGGTCCCACCTACCTTAGAGCCATGTGGGATGATTCGCGAGAAGCGCAATCAGTAGTGGCGGCCTTGCATTACTCAGCTAGTACATACCTTAACTCAGCCAAGCCTAGTTGCACGTGATCTGAGCCCTGCGAACATACAAGTCCTCTCTAGTGGAGGCTTGAGGTCCTATCGCTTGCACTGAAGGGCTCCCAGTTGGTGCTCGAGGGCGGTCTACCAAACGAGGCTAAGTCGGCTGTATCGCGGGATTGCAAACTGTTGAGTGTGTGGTCGGACACCGGAGCTGGGTGGGTAACAAAGGATGTGGGGTGCCCATAGAGTAGTATGGCCAAGTGAAGTACTAGCAACAGGGGAGTCAGGGTGGTTGAACCGATGTGCAAGGTGGGGTGGTGGCTGTCGCGTGAGCCACTTAGGAGGGTGTCAGGGGTCGGGTACTGGGGAATGTGGGGCAGTGAGTGGGGGTGTTCAGGGGACACGACCGCAGAGTGGAGCTCGAATGGCGAAGTGTTTCACCTGAACTCGCATCTCGAACTCGGAGCGAAAGCGGAGCCGGACGAGATTTGTCATACATTGGTCCGAGAATCACCGGATCGCCGGTTGCCGAAGTGCCGGGTTCAAACTGATGAGGGCATTACACATGGAAGCGACCAGAAAAAAAATGGGAGCCTCGGGTGTCAGCTCCGACTGGCACGACGCGTGAGCCAGAGCCAATCACAGGCACCCTCAAGGTCGATAGCCGCATTAGTCTCCAACCCACCTAGAAACAATGGATACCAATATTGTGAGCCAGGTTTCAAGTGTCTTTCAAGAGGAAACAAATACAAAAACAATGGAAGGGTACGGAAGAACCGGTCATTCACGAGTTTTATTCGAAGTACGACGACATCGGAGCAAATCTACGAAGAAACGAGTCAGAGACTATGGTCGTGAGCAATATGCGACTTACCTGCGTGTTTCCCCCCTTCCCCTTTGCTCTAGCCCGCGAGATAATCACCGACTAACTTGACGAGAAATGGGTCGGCACACTGTATCGATGACGCCCAGGATAGGGGCCGTCGCAATGACATCCGCACTACGCAAACACAAATCGTCAGTAACACCCGGCGCATCGACTGCGAGTGCTCCGCCGGCTGGGGCTCACCCAATAGACCACTCGGCTTGTTCGGGGCCCAGCAAAAGCCCACCTGCAATAGATCGACACAAGAAGGGGTTGCCGACAGACCGGGTGGAGACAATGGAGAGCAGACACCCGACGGAGAGGAATCTCTCGGCGTGGGCCCGGGATGTAGCTGCCAATCCCGATGCATCGGCACCCCTGCCTCCTGACAAGCGACGCAGGGTCACCGTCGAAGAGGTCCCGGATGTCCAGGCACCAAGAAATTGTCGCTGGAAGGGGTTTTACGTCGAGGAATTTCCGGAATCGTTGGCGGGCTCTCCCATCTCAGACGACCTTGCGCCTCCACCCAAATTAGCCGAATATATGCGCGCCTGTGGTCCGATGGGCAACCCAGACTACTTCGAAATTGCTGAATTACTGTTGACTTCCGGCTTGAGCGATGTAGACAAGGATCGACATCTGAAAAGCAAGATGGTGAGTAACTTGATCGGCATGACAGGGGGTGAATAGCTGAAATAGAGAAAAAAATGTAGTACGCGGGCAAGGCACCTTGGAAGAATGTCGATGCGCTGCTCGCCAGTGTCGACAAACTTGTGCACGGCCCAGAATTCGATATATACGATATTGACTTACACGATGGGCGACGACCGCGTCTGCAGTTCATGGTTTGTCGCGATATAATCAAAGTCCTGCGAGATTTCTTCGCGAATCCGGCGTTCAAGGATCATATGCGGTATAAACCGCGGCGACTATACACGTCACCATCCAAGACCGAGAGGGTGTACGCGGATATGGCGGATGCAGACTGGTGGTGGAGGGAGATGGTTAGTACGGATCGTGTTCGTCCCTTGGTCTCCTACTCACCTGCTCGCAGGAGAAATTGATCGAACGGGGGTATCGAAACGGCACGATCGCACCAGTGATCATTGCGACAGACCAGACGACATTATCCGTCATGTGTGGTGGGCAAAAAGCCTATCCCGTCTACGTATCGTTCGGGAACCTGGACAAGGAGTGGCGACGGAAGCCTAGTAAACACGGCACGTATCTCCTGGGCTACTTGCCCGTCGATGCATTCGAGGATATTCCGGACGACAAGGAACGCCGCCGCTTGAAGGCCGATCTGGTTCATCGGGCGATGGAAAAGATGCTCGAGCCGCTACGGGAGGCTTCTGAGCAGGGAGTCGAGGTGTGGTGCCCTGACGGTCGCTTGCGCCGCGTCTACCCTCGTGTGGCTGCCTATACCGCCGATTGGCCGGAGCAGAACCTTCAGTGCTGCACCTCGGAAGGGGGTTGTCCCGTCTGCAAGACCTCCCACGCGGACCGCGGTAACCTTGGGGACGAAGCCGAACTTCGTGAACGGGAGGAGACTCTCAACGCCTTACGAACATACATCTGTACGCAAAACGAGGCCCATCTAGACGATCTCAAATTGAAGCCAGTTTGGCCGTGGTGGGGGGACATACCGGACGTCAATCTCTCTGCGTGCATAGCTCCCGACCTCCTCCACCAGGCCTACCAAGGCGTATTCAAGACCCACCTCGTCCGGTGGATGAAAAAGCTTCTCGGAGTGGACGTGCTCGACAATCGTTTTGCCTCAATGCCGCAAGCCGCAGGCCTAACCCATTTCGCAAAGGGGCTTTCCGCTGCTAGTGGTAATCGGTGGACGGGGCACCAAAGCAAGCAACTGCTCGCGCAGTTCATGCCTACGGTTGTTTGTGGCCTAACTGCTGAAAAATCGCAATTAGTACGCTCGCTCATCGACTTCATGTACCGAGCTCACGCAACCAGCTTGACCGAATCCGATCTTGCCGACATGGACGACGACCTTCGAATATTCCACCAGCAGAAGGAACTTTTGGTCGGGCCTATCTACGAGTCAGACGACCATTTCAATAAAATCGCCAAGCTCCATATGCTACGACACTGGACTCACTCGATTCGGGAGTTGGGCACGCCGGATGGGTATAATACGGAAGGGCCAGAGCACCTCCACATCGAGTACGCGAAGGTACCGTGGCGAGCGTCAAACAAAGTGCGGCCGCTGCCACAAATGGTTAAATTTATTCAACGTCAGGAAGCTATACGAATTCACCGTGCTTACCTCGATCAATACCTAGCGGACGACCTAGACGAGGACGAGGGGATTCTTGAGGATGCCGATGATGTTGAGGACGCGTTAGACGACACTCAGGTGGTTGGTGGTGTTGGCGACGAAGGCGATGTTCAATCATCGGTGGACCCCGAACCGGTGTACTACCCGAATCCAACACGTCACATGGCCACCACGCCAACTGTCAAAGGTATTACTATCCAGGAAGTTGTGAACCGTTACCACGCTTCAAACATGATTCCGGCAATCACCGATTTCCTAATTCGTCGTCTCGGCCTGTCTCATGGTACTGCAAAACTTCTGTCTCCGCAAAACTACGTCGGCCTCTGGCACAAACTTTCCCTCCGTCATCCCCCTCCCTCGTTCGCCCCTTTCGATCCCATTCGCCGCGATGTTGTACGCGCAAGTCCGCCGACTCGTGGCAATCCTGCCACCTGGGATGTTGCCTTGTATCTCGAGAGACCGAACCGTGTTGGTGAGTTCCCCATCTTTTTATTGTTATTTTTGTTGTATTGAATCACTAAACATCGACTGCACAGGTGCTGAACGGGATCTCCACGAAAAACATGGAATTGAACGTATGTAAATCGGGGCTACGCATGGCGAATGTCTGTTGCATACTAACCGCGATTATATTCCCGTTTCAGGTTACCGTGCCGGACGCGTACGCGCTTTTTTCCATCTCCCCGCCCACATTCGATATTTGTACCCCGGTCCACTCGCATATCTCGAGCTCTTTACCCCATTCAGCGCACCCATTTCGCCTTTCAACAAACTGAATTCGACAACGCTTGATTTCGAACCGGCCGGCCCCCGCCGTACACTTGTAATCCCTGTGTCTGACATCGTTCTTGCTTGCCACCTTATTCCAAAATATCACCTGCTCGACAAAGAACTGCAGCTTCACTCGGGTATGGATATGCTGTCTATCAGCCGGCAATTCTGGTTGAACCACTACTACAACCATCATTTGTATCGACTCATCCAGCACTGGCGTCATCGGCGACTGAAGCTACAACAACGATTGCTCCAGAATTTGCAACACGATCAACCCCCCGGGCCGCTCCCACCGTCCGGTCGTTCCACCTCATCCCACCACTCACTTCCCAGTCCTTCGCAAACTTGCTTGAGCGAACGTACAGGCATGGCTACCGGTAAGTACCAACATGTCATAGTAATAGATACTCGAAATGACATGATAATTACAGGCACCGTGACCAAGAAGACGGACGACCACAGCCGGGCTCGTCGTAAACGAACTCGATTGTAGGTCTAACCAACACTACCGGTAGTATCAAACCTACCTCCACACTTGGCCCATCCTCCCTACCCCCAACTATCTATGACATTCCCGGGCCCGGCTCATGCGTCCCCTGTTCCTCCCGACCCGGCCCTCGTGTGGCATCCTATAAGGTTCCGGCCCACTCATTCAATAGCTGCAGGATCCAAAGTTGTGGTATGGGATCGGGATCTTGTACGACCGCTATGGCTCTCTAGAACACGCCGAAGAGGCCTTTTCGAGCGCCTTGCGCATGGACAAGGATTTCGACAAGACCGATGAAATCTTCTTCCGCTTGGGAATTATCTACAAGCAGCGACAAAAATACGAGGAAGCGCTCAAGGTTCGTGGAACGATCTGACTTTGCATCGCATGATTCTGACCAGTTGCCTCAGTGCTTTGAACGAATTCACCGGAATCCTCCCGCTCCTTTGACCAACATTGACATTTGGTTCCAAATCGGCCAGATGTATGAACAAATGAAGTACGTGAGTAAACGGCGTCTATATCCCTTTCGGCCTTCTGATGTACCATAGTATACTGCTGCCAACGATGCCTATGAACGCATCCTCAAAGACAGCCCCAATCACGCCAAGGTGCTCCAATAGCTTGGATGGCTGTACCATCAGACCGGGGCGCCATTTGCGAATCAAGACACGGCGATTGTCCTGTTGTGTTGACCAAGAGCCTCGAATCAGGTAGATCACTTGGTTGCCTTTTGTTTTTGGTCACTGACGTCTTGCTTTCCAGATCTGACAGATTCCCAGAGCTGGTATCTATTGGGCTGTGCCTATATGGCTGGCTGAAAATATCAAAAGGCGTACGAGTCATATCAACAGGTGGTCTATTGAGACGGGTGCAACCCCATGTTCTGGTGCAGCATTGGCATGTTGTACTACAACATTAACCAGTTCTGCGATGCTCTCGACGCTTACTCGCGTGCTATTCGCATCAACCCATACATATCCGAGGACTCGTCCCGACTCATGTGGGCTGCTGCTCCCCAACATTGCAGGCGGGTCAACTCGCGAACTTCCCGCTCTCCTCGCCAACCCATGTGGCCGCTCCCCTTCTCCTTTCCACGCTCCTCCCGTTCAACTTGATGAGGGCTCTGATTGCGGGCCGAGCACCCAGCTGCCACAGATGACGCCGTCCCTGGATCTGGACCGTGACCATGCGCCGCCTCCGTCCTCGCTCTTTAGTCGCTCACAATCGCAAGGCCCGAACGGCAACCAA
The DNA here is from genome assembly GCA_019616915.1 of Ceratobasidium sp. 423. NCBI lineage: Eukaryota > Fungi > Basidiomycota > Agaricomycetes > Cantharellales > Ceratobasidiaceae > Ceratobasidium > Ceratobasidium sp. 423. Next base: position 11,421 of record WSTI01004019.1, read on the forward strand.
CACCGATGCCCTTGGTTTTGTACGACTCCTCGCCACCTCCACTGCCAGAGAGTCTTATCGACTTGTGCACACCCGAGCTGCCGCCTGAGCTCCCTCCAGACCCGACCCCATCCCAGCCTTTACCGTCCTGCTCGGAATCACGTTCAGATCCCCCTCCAAATTGCGTTCCTCCTCAGCTGGAGTTTCTCCCGTGCCAACCCCCTACATCGGAAGACTGTGGAGAGGAGGCTCGCCCCCCGCTTCCCAGTCTGCCATGGCTGAGCTACCAGTCCCCTCGCGTACACAAAACCGTTGACGCTCCACACTACAAACGACAACAGGAGTC
>WSTI01004020.1:0-11730 GCA_019616915.1 Ceratobasidium sp. 423
TAAACACCCGAAACGGCATAAACGTCAGCCGACTAACCGTTGTGTGGCGCGCTACCAGTGCTCCCGAGCCTCCCCGAGCCTAGTCAGCGCACTATGGCGCTCCCGAGCGCTCGCTAACCCTGGCGGTTTTGGTCGTGCACCGAAACGTGACTCAACAGAAGGAGGATTATGGTTCATTTCCTACTTTCCACGCGTGCATTCTACGCATACATTCCAACCATCAGGCCGGCTGTGTACCTGAGCTACGCATGTAGTATTTCTTAATATATTAGGGACCTTGCGAAACAGCGACTAAACCTAAATTTGTAATCAATTTTTGTAGACGTCATCACTGTGGAGCATTACAAATTTAGGTTTAGTCGCGGTTTCGCAAGGTCGGTATTAGCATAAACTGCCCATATAACTGCATTTGAATCCCGTATTAATATCACATAGCACGAGCTCTTAGTCCTGAGAGAGTTCTTAATTTAATAGGACTTGTGTTCCCATTTGGCGCTTGAAAGCTGGTCAGTGATTACTAAATATCCCCGGCTTAGTCATCAATTACTCAAAATGGGAATTGGTCGGGCAAACCTATATCGAGTTAGTACCAACGAGGCGTTCAACCAGTGCAGGGCGCTTGAACACTGGTCATATTCTGTGGGCACCACCACACCACCAGTACTACTCCAGCCTGAAACTCAGATTGTGCCACCACAAAGGATTGCTGTTTGGCATATTCGGTATGTCGCCCACTCCATACGCTATGCTCGGGTTTGTTACACCGTACCTATCCACGTGTACAACTGGCACTACCCATAGTTCTGTCTTGTACTCACATTTTCTCAGCCCCCAGAGCCCCTTCAAGTTGAATTCAAGTCAGTTACCAAGTTCCGATCTCGGTTGGTTATCTTGCGGAATCTTTACTACTGGGACCGAGAATGAATACCATTAGCTATGGCTCCCCCCGTTCAAGCATGGTCTCGACCACCCATTCCCGATGGTCAAGGCCTTCAGGCTCACGTAACTTCCTCCTATTCCCCGTACAACTGGACCAAGCAAAATTATCACGATCGGAGGACTTGGACCCATTCGCCTCCCATAGCACCCAGAACCTCAGAACACGATATTGCTTGGAGCCAAATCTAGCCAGTGAGCTGGATAATATCCATATTAAAGAAGCCAGCTATTTCAAACAAACGCAGTCTCCTGGGCATGAATTCATTGTCTTCCAGGTGGTGTCGACAACAAACGGCATGCAGAACCTTGTTGCCCTCGATCGAAACGTACAGACAGCCGGGTCAATAGGGTCTAGTGGTTTAATCCCTGGGAGTAATCGAAATGGCCCGCCAGCCCAGGATTTCTTCCATGTTTCCCACCGGGGAGATATACAATCGTTCCTCCAGCCTTGTGGAGAGAAGACCTTCAAGGATCTTTGTATCCACATTGAACAGGTGGAATTTGAGGTGGAGGTATTTACGTTCTCAGAACTTGTAGTGCTTGCAAGCACCATTAGTGAGTGGCGCCCGACCTACCAGCTAAATAACACCAATTGCTACTGGTTTGCGAGCCTCATCTGGAGATGCATGCTCATTTTGTTCAAGGATGGACTCAAAAAACGTACCAAGTACTCCAACCAGCAAGGACGATTCAAAGGGATCAAGATCCAAGGATCCCACGACAATCTTGATAAGGTCGCAAAGAAGTGTCGGGCCAATATCAGGGAGTTGGTAACTCGTACAAAATGCCGTAGAGTGCCGGGACTGCAAGAGAGACACAGATACAAACCGGTTTTGAACGATCGGATGCCCGACTCTAGTGTGGCTCCTTCGAGCGGGTCCCACTGGACCGCACTCTCACCATCAACATACATGCCCAGTCCTGTAGCCGAATTACCCACGCCCGCCCCAAGTAGCTCCTCAGGCAATACTGTCCGGCTACCTTCGACTCGCAAGCTGCGCTCCATCACACGCGACCCTGCTTCCGTGTCGAATTACACCACCTCAAGTGCGGCGGGGATATCTGTTCAGCTAAACGCAGCTGTATCAGCGGCTTCTGGCCCTCCTAGTGCTGTGGATACCAAGCAAGCTACCAGTGTAGCAGGCATCGGATTTACTCTAAAGGAAATGGGAGCAACTTCCCCCCTCCCTGACTTCATAGGCTCGCAGAATGTTACACCTCGTACCACTGGCCCTCCAACTAGTTGTCACACTCCACCCCGTGAATCAATCTCGTCCGAAATAGCTCCTAAACTCACCTCTCGAGACAAGGCACTGAGAGCCCAGGCTCGGCTAGAAGGAGACAAGATGACTATGGTGTTCGCAGCTAGTCAGCAAGCAGCTAAAGAGGGAGACTCGACATATGCAAAGCAATTATCAGAGCTTGGTTGGAAATACCAAGAGCGAATGCGAAAGCTCCATGCGGAGGCGATCAATTTAGTCTCCGATGAGGAAAACAAGAGCCAACCTGTCGGCGAACCTGTTTCATCCGATAGTTCCCAGGCATCCGAATACGAACTTCTGGGAGGAACGGCGTTTAGAGTCCAAGCCCAGGTAGAAAGAGGAAAGATGGTCATGGCGCTTATGGGCAGTCATCTAGCGTACAAGGAGGAAGACCTAGCTCGCGCAGAGCAGCTACTGGATCTGAGCGGGGTGCATCAAGACAGAATGCATGAGCTTTACGAGGAAGCGGCCAATATTTTCAAGGATAAAACCGAGAATGAAAAACCCGATAAATCTTCGAAAGACATCATCCGGGAATACGAAGTTCATCAAGGCAAGGCATTAAGAGCCCAGGCATGGTTAGAAGGGGACAAGATGGCCATGGTATTTGTGGCGAGCCATGAGGCATGTAGGATGGGAAACCAAGCTCGGGCGAAGCAATTGTCAGAACTCGGTCTCCAGTATCAAGAGAGCATGCGCAAACTGCACAAGGACGCTGCCCATCTAGTATTCAAGGAAAACAACCTGGGCCGACCACCTAACGAAATTAACCTTCATGGTATGTGGTCATACCGGAGGATGCACGGATTTACTGATACTATACCGACAAGGTCTCAACGCGCAGGAGGCCATTCCTCGCTTGACAAAATTCCTGAAAGAAACCCTTGCAGGCGGGTGGACCACAGCCCAAATAATTACTGAAAAAGGCATTGGTTCGGAAAACACATCGAAAATCATTCATGCTGCCAAAGAGGCGCCTGGCTGGTGAGTACCACCTGCACGTGTATAACCCCCAATCTGACGTATCCAATACTCGGTAGCAAGGTGATCCGTCACTACACTGACCAAAACAAAGCTTTTGTTATCGTAGTTGAACTTTCATCCACCCGTTAGGGCTTACTGGCATTACTCGTTGGCGGGCTAACGCTCGATTTATGAACTCATTTGGTTAAACGCTCTTTCGGTCTGATAACAATGTCCGAGAATGTAAATAGAAACGCAGACAAATGAAGCGGGAGCCGAGTTTACCTGTAGAAAACACACGAGGAGATAGGAAAATTCACAGAAGGCTGAAACGCAGGCATATATTCCACAAATATTATCTATACAGATTCACCAAACTGGGAACATTTGAGTACATGCGAGAATCTCTCGGGAGGACAATTGTGAACAAAATACCGACAGAACCGAAACGAAATACTTACGGGGGATCACCATCCATATTTGTTCAAGAGGAGGATTTTCACTGTAGGAAGGCAAGATACTAAAAATTAGTACGTCCTTTTAGTAGGATCCAGACTGAGAGTTACCACACTTCAGACTGATATTTAGCATGCGTATTGAAAATAAGGGCTTAGTAGATGACATCATAGATCATTTTATACCGAAAACGGTCCGTTTTTGGAAAACGTACCGAATTTCAGTATCTTACCTTCCTACGGTGTTTTGCGGTAGGTAGTTTGGGAGGTATACGAACGTATCTTAGCTCGTACTACATTCGCGTAGATAACTAAGGAAATGGAAAAACGCGCGTACAAATGTGAGCAAACCAGTCCTGGCGATTCGTAATTACAGGTAAGCAACGATACGCATATATACGCATGATATTGAGAATCTAACAGGGATGAGTCACGAAAAGGACTACTTGGGATAAGTTTCCGCCAACGTCCCGGCGGAGGGCCTAACGCTAGAGCTTGCGCCTTATCTAGGTTGAATGCCCAACGAAAGCAAGCCCGAACCCCATGCTCCTTCTTATTTAACCCTTACTGTCTTTACTCTTTCTTTCGTGCACCCATCATATACGTTTAACATATGTACTATTCCAATAAGCTACTCCAAGCTCATACATCTTCATAGCATCTGCACGGGACTCAAGCTCCACCTACTGGCACGTCGGAATATCCGACTCCAATCTATTACTTCATCGCAAGAACCAAACGAACTCCAAGCACGATCGCCTCTTCTCGCCTCCTCCCTGCGCACCAATCATAGGCTCGGTACATCCCTCGTGAGCTCAGTTCCTCTCCCGGCCATACGTCCCACATCCTCAACGCCTAGTCTACGCGCGAACTCGCAACCAACCCGTCGCCGTGTACGTTCAAGCTCGCGATCTCGTGCGAATGACCGAGTGGGCCGGGGATGAAGAGTAGTTTGGTCGGGGGTATGGGTTGTGCCGTCTGTGCCGCCGGTTAGAACGAGGTCGTTAGAGTGTGGTAGATTCGACGGATTCGCCCTAGCCACGGGATTTGCCCAGTTATGTCGCCCTCTATTGCGCCATCGGTGGGGAGTAGGGGTACGGATTTGATGAGGATTCATATATTGTACGGGGGGGCGCGAGGCAACGTTTGCCGTTTGGCGTTAAATGGCCAGCGGTCAGGAGGGGTGTGGCTGAAGAGGACACGAGGACACGAGGAATTCCGTTCGGGACTGCGCAAGGCCAGGTATTAGAAACGGGAAAGTAAAAGAGAGCGAAATAAACCTACAGTTCAAAACCCATACTATCGAGCCTGTTGATCCTGCCATGTGGACGTCGCCGTGTTGGGTGCTATTTGACCCGCTACTCTACGAAAGTCAACTATTGAAAAAGCACAAGAGCGGGCCAATATACTCATGATAACCTCATCCAGCCCTGCATATCGGCCAGAATAGATGATTACGGTTCTCCTGATCCATTGAATGTAGCCACTCTCCTCCATAATCGAACGTGCTCGTCCATTCGCCCAGTCGCGACCGTCCCTCCATCGGCGCCAAACCCAACACAACGCTATCCCTTCCTAGCCGCGCAACGCCACCACCAGGACGATATTCCCTATATTATGCTCTCACGTCTTCATGGCATTGTTAGCTTTCCTTCACCGAGTTATGGCCACAAGACTCGTTTCTGACTTGTGCATCGATATCGTTCCAGTCGGCTAATTCCGGTTTGATATTGTGTTATTGCACCCTCGAACGCGCATCCCCAGATAAAGGTTTTCATATAGTACTGAAACCGAATGATTAGCAATTTAGCAATGAGAGACGCGAAAGCAACTAACCTACGTTCATGTCGACTTACAATTAGGCGGCGACATTTGCTATCTGCGTCAGCCGTAGATATACTCGCACGTATGAGCCTCTTGGATTATGAAGTGTTTGCTGGATGTTTCCTATCGCCGAGGGTGGTAGGTTTGGGTCAAGGGAGGTATGAGAGCTATGTGGGTGTTGTTCCAAACATTTCGTATACCACGTGATCATCCGGAACACGCCAAATTTCGCATGTAATCCTTGGGCCCCTTTACGTTCCTCTGCCCCACTAATTCACTGACATAGATACCATGACCATCGAATTCCTTTGGCTGTTTTCCTTGCGACCAGATGCTTCCAAGTTTATATATAGGGAAACTGTACTCAGGTTCGTTTGATGGAGGGTCGAAGGGCCGCTCTGTACCCTACCAGAAGACGGGCTGAGTATTCACTCTGGGGATATGGCGAATGAAATCGCGGCTACTTCTTTTGCTCATGATTTCCTCAATGCACCTACTTCCCACTTGCACTTGAAGTGTATCTCTCTGAGTCACTATTCGAATCTGGACCCCGAGCTATGTGCAAAGAAAACCTAGTACGACACTGGGACTCTATCAATAATTTCTGTCCTTCCAAGACGCCAAATGCATGTTCAAAGTATGATACATTCCTTATATTGCCTATGGAACTAGATGTGTTTGTTTTCCTCCACCTGCCCTGGGCTCCACCAGGACTCGTATATTGGACCACGCCGAACTCACGACCTATGTAGCAACTTACTGGGTTTGATTCTCGACCAGCTTCCTTTCTGCGAGTTTTCTTCGTGCTTGCCTGTGGTGTCGACCTACCATTCACCGGCGGGACATACTATCTCCCCTTGATCGTGTTCATAGAATCCCAGCATGTTTTCCACCTACTGCTTATCACTTTTGGAGGGAATACCGATATTTCGAAAACGTCCGAAAAGTCCCCCTTCTTTGTCGTCTTCAACGTGATCAGGACTCTGAACTGTTGTGTTGATTTTTCACAAGTGCTTTTCCGTGTACCCTTTTATCCTAAGTTACAACGCGCTTATTGGAGGCGCGGCCTATCCTACCAGTCGCAAAGCCGACTAGGCCCAGGGGGACGACAGCACCCCCCTGACGGATAGGAGAGAACCGACGGATAAGTACGAGAACGGCACAACGAGAACGTTTGGTGTGACTGACTGCGGCGTTACTCTGCATTGCACGTTGTGGGGTATGCTAGTAAGGCAGAGGGAAAGGTGAGAGAGCTTGTGGCGAGAAACTGTCTGACTACGGATTGCGAAAAGCAGGCTTCTGTAGTTGTGCTTATGTGATGCTCCATGGAATGACACCAAAGCACCCGAGCGAACCCAGGACTTTGCATAGGCCGCATGGGTCGTGTGGAACACTTAAATTTCGATATCTATATGTCAAGTTGAGACGCTCGCGTAATAACCATACCTTCTTCGCGTTTTAAAGCGTGGGCACCCTGGAGGGTCGTTTCGAGGAAGTAGAAATGGCTTATGCAATTCGGAGAATTAGAGCAATATTAGGATAAGATATTAAAAGGTGGGTGCACTGTCCTATCTCATCATTTTATCCCGCAAATCTTGTGTTCCTTTCGCCAACCCTCTCTATCGGATCCTCAATTCTCCTACAATATTTTTGCCTGCTTTTAGCAACGCTCTGGGTGGCAACAAGCATTGGCGTGTGACGTTGGGGGGTACCGGAATATCTGCTTTTGAAGCAGGCCAGGTCGCTCCAGGAGGCGGCGCTCATCGAATTTCAACGGCGATGCGAAAAAAATATCGTGACTTGGGTGTGACCTTGCTTGTTTCTGGATAATGTGGGTTCCGCTCTCGAATAAAACCCTAGTAAGCTTCGCTCTTTTCATTTTACGCTCGAATTAATACTTGCATACGTTGTTAGCCTGACACGTTCTCCGCTATATTAGGAGGCATAAACCCCCGTGATTATAACCAGGATCCCATTTCCCGTTTTTTACGTGAAACCCTTATAAAAAAACATGAGTGAAGCACGCATGCACAAAGGGATGGCCTGGCTTCGCACAAACAGCATGGTAGGACTCAGCCTCGTGCACGGTTCTTACCATATCAAAACGGATGCCCGATCGGACCCATAACCTCGAAAAAGGAGAATTACCCCTATCTAGGCACGGCCAACCTGGTTCGAATTCATGAAACACAATTTCGGGACGGGAAGCCTCGCCAATCATGATCGCCACCGGGATGAGCAATATCAACACGTTGTCGCTAGTCGCATACTCGCACTTGACTCCATGGCCTGCGCAGCACACCCTGGCCATCCTTGTCACGTCACGTCGCTCGCGTGTGTGGTGGTGTCACCTCTACCCAGCAATCACCCCCTCCCCCGGTATCACCCATGTCAGTCCAGTGGCCCCGATATTTTAGCATTTTATTGACACTTACTGATGCATTTCTGATGATAGAATAGCAACTATCCTCAAGAATGAACACCGCTAGGGTTACCCAGCCTCACTTCCAAGGGTCAAATCAAGTTTGCGGCACCCAGAAAATACCCCCGACTCCCCATTCCCAAGCAGAATTGGCATCCTTTTCCGCAGATCCTGCCAATGCTTCTCATCCACAGGTTACTGCCAAGTTGGAGGAAAATACTAAGTGTGTGGCTGCCGACTCACCTAATCCCATTCGTCAATCGGAGGCCATCCCTCCCTGGATGGGTGGAAGTACAAACGAGGGTCGATCTAGCTTACCGCCCGGCGCTCCGCCCCAGTCTTCACTTGATCCTATCAATGATCCGGAGTGGGATCCCAGGGCGTTTAAAAGCAGTCCTAATTGCTTCTTGGCACCCCTCCCAAGAGCCATAACGAGAGGTAACCCATATGGCGATACCGGGAGATGCTTCGCACGGGCAGCTGTCGCATATAATCGAGATCCCCACTTCTTCGGGACACCCTATGCCGTTCCTTCTTCGAAGCAAACCTCGCATCAGCCAAGTCCCCATACAGACAACAATCGCTTGAAGGCCAGTTCCCTTCCAGCCCCTCCCAGTAGGCCTTTGGCTAGCAATCTGAATAAGGATCGCACAAGGGCACCCTCGCTTCCAGCCGAACTAACCTCACCAAAGATTGAGGGGTCCGACCAGTATCTTGGTAGTTCGACCCCTGCATCAACTAATGAACCCGCAACACCAGCAGACTCTTTCACTGGGCTTGGGACATTGGGACAAATGATACCGATCTCCCTGTTGCCAGCCGTTTTAGAATCGGGACATGGGCACAATAATAGTTTGCCATCAAATAGTACCCTTCAAGAGGACAGCATTGCTGGCATCCCCTCTCTTGATACTGTGGAAACCCGCACAACATGCGTCTCTATATCGGAAAGGGGATATTACGAGGATATCGGGTTGTCTTCGCTCATTTCCCAACAAGAGTCGTTCAGCAGCGAAGAGAATACTGCCGAGAAATCGTCGTTTAGCGACTTGGGCTGCCGTCCTGAATTGGGGGTTTGTGTGATTACCCGTCAGACAGTGAGTTTATACAAAGTATTCCGGCCCTACCACCTTGCCTAACTCCGGTTTGGCTTCGAATGACATACGTTCCAGCTGCTGGAGGATATTCTGGTTCAACTCACCAATCACGGATGTGAGAACCTGACAATGCAGATCAACACATCGGGTTCAAGCGAATATCCCATAGCAAAAGGGGGGTTTGGTGATATTTACCGAGGGACGTTGGGCATCAATGCTGAACCTATTTGTATAAAGACCCTGCGTTACTTTGACCCCACTCAAAATTCACAACCTAAAGTAAGAGCAATGTATTCCTTCGTAGAACAAACGATGCTCATTTGATGGCCAGTTAGCTGCCCAAGAAGCATATATATGGTCGAAGATATCGCGATGCGAGCATCCGAATATTTTGAAGTTTTACGGGATGGCAGTATTCCGTGGGCAAATTACCATGGTTTCCCCTTGGATGGGGGGAGGAACATTGGTTCGTTATCTCGAAGATCATCCACTGGCTGATCGCTATTCCCTGGTGTGTTTCAATCAAACACCAGTGTGTGATAGTGACGAACTTCCCAACTAGTGCACCAAAATCGCCAGCGCTGTTGCCTACTTGCATGGCGAGGGAATCGTGAGTGACGTCAACTGGAAATGATTTTGGCTACAAGTGTTGACAATTAGCCACTAGGTTCATGGAGACATCAAAGGGGCATGTTGTCCGACGTCATGTTCAGTGTTTCATCAGCTGATGTGCCTCCGTTTCCCATTATAGGATAATATTCTGGTATCCGAAGATGGAAAATTATTTAAGCTAGCGGATTTCGGAACTGCAACTTCGGTCATCAAACAGTGGTCCTTACAGTTCTCCCGAGGTAGCGGCAAGCGGCCTGGCACCTTTCTTTGGGCAGTGAGTATATTTACCGCGGTCAGTTCACTGCACCCAAAGTGATGGTGCTAAAATAATCTCGCTAGGCGCCCGAACTCTTGAGCGACGATATCGATACACAAATTCCCACCCGGCAATCAGACGTGTACTCCCTTGGAATGGCAAGTTGAGCATTCAATCGTTGCTGTCTCTATTGACTAACCTCGCACAAAGACTTTCCTAGTGAGCTTTCACCATGACATCCAACGAAAGTATCATGATAACGGCTGTTGTATTATAGGAAATAATCACGGGTAAAGCCCCATTCTCTCCGCTGGGACAATGCGCTGTGTTCGGAAAACTAATGAGAAGGGAATACCACCCAAGACCAGAAGCCTCGCTGCCACCCGATAGCATTAAGGCTGGTCGTATGTGGGCATTGATGCGGAGCTGCTGGGACTATGACCCTGACAAGCGACCAAGTTCCCCCATGGTGTGTGTCGAGGTGTGTGGAATGATCACTTGATTCCTGTGTCGATTTCATGCTCAGCCCTGTCACAGACTCAGCTAATAAACCTGCTCTAAATACGATCCACAATACAATGATGATAAATAATAATTACGCCGTCATTAACCAATGGACACGCAAATACGTCAGCAAAATGGGCTTTGCTCACGTGGCCTATAAGTCAAGGGTGGCTCGCTCAGCGCACTCGTAAATATGATCGGTCACCTCGCGAATCCTCATTTGCTCGGGTACCACTGGAAGAGTTAGCGATGGGCACGCTTAGCAGGTTCAAGGGAGATAGCGATACAGCAATTTAGTATTTAGTATTGGGCTCCCGAAAACGCTCCCCTACCACAAGACTCAGGCCCATCCAAGGGCCCATCGCCTGCGCCTAAACCTATTCATGAATCTATCTAACTTACTAAGCGAAACTACAGGCTTGTGTCTCACCAGCTAAAGACTAGGCACTTGAATGGGGCTGAATATATGCCACTTGTCCTACCAAAACTGAATTCCCACTGGCCTTCCTTGGTGATTTTTCTGGGAACAGTTATTATTCCACTCAAAGGACTCCGAACTATAGACGAATGTATCATGCAATATGGTGGGTGAGAAATGAGATTTCGGAAATTACCCAACGGTTTTCAGGCGCGCATACCCGTGCCTTCGCGTGATTTAGTGGTACGGGAGAAGTAGGGTGGACCCAAAACAACGGTCGAAACCAGAAAAGCCTAATTAGCTAAATGCTGTGCGTGTAGCTCGAGGATACATCGTGGCGTACGCCATGCACCGCCTGAACACGCCTCATTCTGCCATTCAATGCCCGGTCTCCTCTTCACTAGGCACAACGCAACTCTTCCCACGTTAACCCGCTACCTTCCCCTTAACCACTGCTAGGGTGGTTTTGTACGTTGATTACCTTTACTCAGGCGATCGTTTACTCTCTACATAACCAATGGATCCCGAAAGCAGATCCCCATCAATTAGACCACTCCACCTGCGTCGACAGAACTTTCCCAGCTCGCGCAACTTCCTCGTATTTCCCGTCCAACTTGGCCAAAACAAATCATCGGTGGATGCGTTCCCATTTACCACCTACCCCACCTTCGACCTCAAGGCCAGATACAGTTTCGACCCCAACATGTCCCAAGAAATAAACGAAATCTGGATCGACTCGGCCAGTTACTACAAACAGAAGCAAAGTCCCCAGCACGAATTTATTATCTTCTCGGTTACTACGCACAATGGCATGCGAAATTACATTGCACTTGATCGGAACATATATTTCCAAGGATCAAGTAGTTTTATCGGAAGACCCAAGCTTGGTCCACCGGCTCAGGATCGGTTCCATGTATCTCACTATGGCGACGTGGAATCACTCGTCAATCGTTACGGACAAGCCAAACCCAAAAATCG
>WSTI01004021.1:0-10237 GCA_019616915.1 Ceratobasidium sp. 423
TAGCACGTCAGGTGGTCAAGTAGGAACGCTTGTTCCTCTTCATTTGGGTCAAATTCAGCCTCGTTTATCAAGTGTGCTTCATGACGGAAGCAGTGTGAAAGTCAAAAATAGATTTAATTGCCTTTGGCGATTAGTTTGTTCACGTTCCCGAGGCATAGTAGCTAGTAGGTGATGTATTTGTGAAGCAACGGGATAGAAAGTATGCACAATTGTTGGATCGACACTTAGTGTGGCGTTGGTTGATTGTCGCGCCACACGGAAGAAGCACCCAAATCCGTCGGAGACGCCCTGAGTAGTTGAGAGATCTCAAAGATATCGGAGATCTCACGATTACACGGCTCCACGCACCCCAACTTCGACTGGGGCTAATATAGTAAACATTCCGGAATACATTGTTTACACGGTAAGTTGAGAAACTGGCCCAGTTTAGAACATTTCGGAGTGGTTTGGGACAGTCAAGGAGGCGTAATTAAGAATATTCTGGAATAAAGATGCCAACGTAGGATTGATACCGAAGTAAAGCACGAAATTAGCCCAATCTCGATATAAATTTGGGTGCAAGGTGCACGGACCTGTTTCGTATCAATCTCAGATTGCCCGTTGGTGTCCAGCCATAAATATTCTCCGGTACAATCTCCATCTATACGCAATCAAAATGTGAGAGTACAAATGTATAAATAGACGGAATACTTACCCGTGTAGATTACAGCTCCCGTAGAATACTTGGATCGTACCGAGCTTAGACCATCACGAAACAGGCCCTCGGTTTTATAACAGACTCCGGTGTACCCCCTATAATACGAACCGCCCAAGTCATTATCGGGATGAATGCCAACACAGGTGGGATGTACAAGTCTGTATCCTCACAACGGCCCCTAAAATTCTTCCCTGTATGTAAGTAATCGAGCTGACACTCTTCGGTCCAAAGCATTTATAAGATAATTACATACCAGTGCAGCCGTAGAGCTGAGCACGTCGGCACTGATCATAATCCCGAGTAGGGAGTAAGCTTGCTGCAAGGGCAAACTCCCCCACGGCAACAAAACTAACTAGAGCAATTGATTTGAAGTGCATGCTATATTAGAGTGAGGATGGTATGGTTAAGTCAGACCTCTCTTGTTCGTGCTGGTTGGATTTATACCCTTGGTACTAGGGCTCCATGAGCCGCCAATCGACACAATCTTTGGCCGGGGTAGAGACGGGTGTGGTGCGCATTCAAGCACTCTGCAGCTGCAGTCGAGCATTGCAATCGATGCTCCACTGAGGGTAGATGAATCCGCAGTGACCGTAGTGCTTCTGAGCCGAACACCCAGCGGCCATGATATCCGGAATGGCGCATGGCCTATTCAATAAAACCTATTTGACGTACCTAGACGGACGTCCATTACCGCTTTGATACTTAACCGGGATCTTGAGCATGGTCTGGAACTAATGTGCACGACAGCGCTTGAATGGGACACAAAGACACCCCCGAGGGTCCTTTTCACTCGTTGGGTGGGTTGCCTCTGCAATTCAGATCGTATTTAAGGCGTAGTACCAACTACCAACTGGACACCGATGGCGAACAACCGCTGGACTGGAATTAGTTATGTCTGTTCCATCAAAAAAAGCACGGGGATTGTCGTTAGCAAGCGCCGCCGACCACTCAACTGTGACGGAATGAGACACATCAAGATATCGACCGGGTGCGCCCGTAGATTCTACGGGGAGAAACACGTCACAATTATTGCTTCATCCCAATCCCCTTTAATGTTACGGGCGTCGTTCGCTGAACCCGAGAAACGCGTAGCCGAGCCAGAGAAGCGCATGTCGGGAATCAAGATGGGGCGATATCAAGAGCCGGCGGGATGTTCATACACTCCCGTTCAAACGATAGGGTGGAAGTATTCGTTAGTGCACAAAAATCCTACCCATGCCCGCCGTTTAACCTAGAGTATTCTCCCAATATTATCCCGCACACAACACCCGCATATAACCAAATATTTCATATAATTACAACACTAAACATCTCATATCGTTATTTACACGATGGGAGATTGGCATGGTGAGGCTACTCCGAAGTGGTCTAACCTGAGACAGTCGAGGGGCGTAATTAAGTATATGAATACTCCGGGATATAGATGCCAAGGTAGGATTGATACTGAAATAAAATATGAAATAGAATTTAGTTTGACTCCAATATAAATTGACTTACAAGATGCATGCATCTTGTGCGCATCCGTGCGCACGGACCTGTTTCATATTAACATTAGATTGCCCGTTGGTGTCAACCCACAAAAACTTGTTTCCGGTGCAATTTTCAGCTATACACTGCCACGAAAAAAGGTTGCAACACGGGATCCACCGGGCGGGAGATACATCTAAATGCACCCGTGGCTCGGAACCATCGCATAAAATGTTGGTCATTGGAAGGGGTCGTATTATATCCAAATGACACCCTTAACAGCGAGAATGCAATAGGTAACATATTGGTGGCTAGAATAGCCACCGGTTTCGATTGAAACAGTCGTTCTTGCATAGTGTCAATGGCATTCAGTTAGCCGGAGTTTTTGGAATCCCATTTATTATCCATTTAGCCCCAGGAGTCATGTAGGACAGCTTCCTTCCTATGGTGACCTTGCTCAATGGCCACTGGACACACCAAACCCAGGTGAGCTCGGTAGATGTATCTCCCCTGGCGCCCGGCTTTTCCCCGACCGTTGGACACGCCAGTGTGGGTAGAAAGGATGAATACTAGGAGCACGTGACTACGGTTATATGGCTCCGGCCCTGAGGCCCTACCACACCGTTTTAGGGAGCACAAGGCCGCCGGGCCTATGTATGTACATAACTCTACATCAAATATACCACAGTCAACGCTCTAGGCGGTCACCAACAAGTTCATTATGTACGCATATATCCCAGCGGTACCAGGTACTCTTTCACATGTCGTGTTTTCGGTCCCGGCGCATCTGCAAAGATGGTTCTGCTCTGGAAGGGGGACCTGCTCTGGAAGGTATTTAGTTGCGATTTCAAATTGATATTTGAAATCGAAACTGAATACCTTCCGGAGCCTCCAGAGCAGGTCCCCCCCTCCCATCTTTGCAGATGCGCCAGCAGAACTCTGAGCGAGTTGGAGCCTTCCCCGAATCTTCTGTACCTTTCTTGCCATTGCCCAACTGTCGCTTCACATCCTATTAGAGGTTAGCCGGGTTGAAAATTTTATCTGTGTGTCAAACGTTGTATGTGCTCCTTGGGTCGAAGGGCATGTGAAGAGATTGCTACCTAATAGAGACCTTAAGCACGGCCACTTTTTCAAAATGTGAGGCCCAATTTCTCCCCTTAACTCAGTCTAAATATACTTCAAAAAGTCGTGGGCCTTGCGGCACCGGGAGTATAAGCCAGTCCGTATTACCAGAAATTTTGGTGCTCGCCGACATCCACCTAACTGGTTCACCACATTTTGAAATTGTGGTGGTGCTTGAGGTCTCTAATCGAGCTGTTTTGGAGTGCTCACGTGATCTACGCCAAATAGTTGGTCAACAAACACCACACGTTGGAGACCTCTATTCTTCGTTGCTAAATTCTCCCTTAATAATGGCCAGGAGTCGGTCAAGCGTCTCCGAAGTAGACCACGAGCAAGTTGTGGAAATTGTAGACTCTTCCGATGAAGAAAACGTATCGGTGTCTAATAAATCGCCTGTAACGCCCTCTTCGATGGCCAGTTCGCCTGCAGCTCAGCCGCCACCAAAATTCTGGATCGAACTTCCACCCCTCCCCAAGGACTATCAAGAGTATCGTCTTATCGAGGTACCCCCTCTTCTCAAACGCTTTCTCAAGTCAGGACGAGCTACGGATTCGGGGGAGGAGCGTTCAGAGGCGGGTCCGTCGGAGGATGGTGCTATAATTCCTGAAAAGATTGTTGGAGAACATAGCAAGAATGGCAAGCACTATTATTATGCTAAAGTCGAATCTGGAGTTGTCTACAGGGTACGCGTTACACTAATATCTCTGCACAGTGTTGACATGTGGCGTTTGCCTTGTAGCTCACTGCTTATTCGCTCGAGTCCAAATACCCCAAGCTTGTGAAACGATATGGTAAGATTCATTCCGCTTTCGTCATACGTCCAGCGCATTGAAATACCTCTAGAACGCGAGCTGAAGGATGGAACGCTTTCCGATTTCGATCCGACAAGTACGGTTGTACACCCGAAGCATCGACTGAAACATCGCGCTAAACCGCCACGACAATCCCAAAGGACTACGCGCAGCACGTCAAGTCGCTCTTCCGATGCAGCGTACGAGAGCGAAACCACCGAGATTGTTTCAGTTTCTTCCGGTAGCGACAGTGAAGTGGTTACTGTGAGGCAAAGCTCGCGCATTGCTGCAAACAACAAGTGCGCCATCAACCGCTTTTTGATCGATATTCCAACTGACATACCGTCTAGGAATGATAAACCAGTTGCTCGTAAAATGCGGGATCTAAACCGAAATAATAACGCGGGCTCTTCTTCGGATTTTGACGATAAAGCGGACTCCGGCTCCGATTACACCGTCTCATCCGACGCTGGTGCCGACAAGAAACGTATTCCACCCATTCACGTTAAACGTACCCGTCGCCCGCGACAGACAGTACAAGGTCTCGGGATTGTGCATCCCTTCACCGAAGCGGTCGACTCGGACGGGGATAATGAGGAAGCGGTTCTTCTTCGGCATCGCCAACACTGTGAAGCTTGTGGCCAACCACCCGCATTCGATTTACTCGAAAAACTCAGGAGACGCAAGGGGAAGAAGGGCAGGTCTCGTAAGCGACAAAAGGACGAGGACGAGGAACCGAGCGAGCCGGAGGACGAGCGTCTGGAGGACATGGGCGGATGGATCCGCTGTTTACGCTGTTGTGTGGTTGGACATTGGGGATGTCTCAGTCTTGCACAAAGGCAAGAGATATTGCTTACGATTAAACGGCATGAAAACGAAGTTGCCAAGGCCGAAAAGCGCGCAGAAGGAATCGAAATCGCTGATGACGCAGAACTCGTGGATAAACGCAAACAAATTTGGTTGGACGAGGCAACCGAATTTATTTGTGGACAATGCTCCAAGGGAGGACGTTGTATTGTCTGTAAGGAGGAGACAGCTTCTCGCCCGGCGCCCATCTCCGGCCAGGGGTCCAGTGCTGCCAACGCTATCAACTTGGATACCCCGCCCCCCGAGAAAGCTAACCAATCTGAAGCGACACCGGAGCCTCCCAAAGCAACTAGTGAACCACCTTCCAAGCCTTCTCCTCTTGAGCCCGTGAAGCCGGGTGAGATTCGCACGCGTTACGTACCTCTCGGCGCACCGCAGATTTTATTCCGTTGTATTACTTGCCGGCGTCCAGCGCACTGGCAGCATCTACCTCCCCGAGACCCAGAGGACAAGGATCAAAGTACTGCGTCACAAATTGCTCGAGCTTACCTGGAACCTGGCACAGAGCAATGGAAATGTCACGAGTGTGCTCGACTCAAGTATCCGGTAGAGAGCATTTTGGGCTGGCGGCCCGACCCACCCGGGGCCGTGGAGACACTCGCACGAGGCAAAATCCCAAAGCCAAAGGACATGTTACCGAGAGAGTACCTCGTCAAATTCAAGGAAAGAGGGTACAAACGTGTAGAATGGGTTCCTCATATGTGGATGCTCGCGATGCACGAAGGACTTTTACGACATTTCCTCAAGGATGGAACTAAACTGGAGCTCCTTGAAGATGACAGCGAAGAATATTTGGAAAACATTGGCAAGATGGAACGGGCTGATGACAAGGGGAAAGGCAAGGCTACTGCCGGTGGGGCGCTGGATGTTTTGCCTGTATTTGCGCGCCCTAGATCTATCTCAGCCGAAGGAGATACCAAATCCAAGCCGGAGTACGACGAGACCCCTGGTCCGACGCCAGATGCGCAACTGCGCATACCGAGTTCGTGGCTTCGCATCGATCGAGTTTTAGACATCCTTTTGCGTCGACCAAAGCCCAAGAAGTTTGGAGGAAAGATTATTATCAGCAAGAAGAAACGCTCGGCGCATGTCGTTCTGGATTCGGATGATGAAGACCAAATTGAGTCGGAATCTGACGAGGTACTATTTGACGACGCGGAATTTGTAGACGGGGAAGTACCCTCGAACAGCAAGACTGAAACTGTGGCCGACTTCGAGCTGAGGGAAGGCAGAATGCCAAACGTCAAGGAACTCTTGACTCGTGCGGTGTGGGTTTATTTCAAGTTCGAAGACCTGCAATACGATGAATGTTCGTGTGTTTTCTTACGCGTGCACTCATACTCATGGTCTGAGTTATGTGTAGGTGTGTGGGATAGCCCCCCGAAGCAAGGATCTCTGGAGTGGGATTCCTACAAGCGCGCCCTGTCTCAATATCTTTTCGCTCAAAGCGTCCAAGTGCTCAAGCTAACCAAGACGGAGGAGAAACAGCGTGACAGTCGCCCACCCCGGGACCTCAGTCACTGGTCTGGAACGGACCTTCAACCTAAATTGGAGGACAAGTCTCTGCAGTTGATGCCTTTCCAAGTGAGTCCTTCAGATCGACCTCTCAACGGATATTGTTCATAGCGTGGTGCGTAGGTTCAAGGCCTACAATGGCTTTATGGTAATTGGCATAATCTCCAACCTAGTATTCTTGCGGACGACATGGGATTAGTATGTATGCGCGCATTATTTCCGAATTAGATCCGTCTAACGACCAAATTAGGGCAAAACTGTACAGCTCGCTAGTCTCATTGGCAGGCTCGTAACAGAACACGTCTATCCCCACTTGATCGTCGTCCCGAATTCAACTATAGTCAATTGGATCCGCGAGTTCGAGCGATGGACTCCGCATGTGCGCGTTGTGCGCTTCAATGGTGAAGCAAAGGCTCGAGATGTTATCAAGAAATACGAAATGTGGAACGCCGACGGGAGGCAGATGTATCATGCCTTGGTGACTACGTACGAGACACTCGCAGGGGTCGATTTCCATCAAGTATTCAAGAAACCCGGTCGGTGGGAAACGGTTGTCGTTGATGAAGGGCAAAGACGTGAGCATTTTGGGTCGCGAAAAATAGCCTATGACTAACTCCTAAGTAGTGAAAAATGACTCGAGCCTATTGTTCAGAAAGCTCAATGAATTGAATACTGTTCATCGCATCTTGATGACTGGGGTACGTGCTTGCATTTCGAATCGGGGAATTCCACTGATGCAATGCTAGACTCCGCTGAACAACAATATCCGCGAGTTGTTCAACCTTATGAATTTCCTCGATCCCAAGAATTGGAACAATTTGGACGAGCTCGAGAAAGAATATGACCAGGAGAACCTGACCGAAGAGCTCATAGCTCGACTCCACGAAAGGCATGGCTTCCCCCAATTTAACGTTTTATTTCTAAACAAGTGTTCCTCCAGGCTACGACCCTATTTCCTGCGCCGTCAGAAAGCCGAGGTATTGGACCTACCAGTCAAGGTGAGTGAATATTAAGATTAGCTCGACCCTAAGCTGACAGCTTTAACAGCACGAAGTCATTGTCCCGGTCTCGCTTGTACCAATCCAAAAGGACATTATGCGAGCTATACTCGGTGAGCATTACTCATATCCGCTGTCTGCTGTACTAAAATCAGAGCTCAGAGTCGAACATCCAGAGCTTGGGTCTATTCGCAGACAAGGACCAACGCGAGAATCGTAAAGGAGCCGCTCCCAAAAAGAAAGCCCTGCACAATGCCTTAATGGAGATGAGGAAGTGGGTACTTAGTCCATGATAAATAACAGTGTTAACCCGATACACATAGGTGCATCCAGCACCCATACCTCAACCAGCCCGACATGGAAAGAAGAGGCTTGTCACAGGGGGAAACTCTCAAGCAGCTCGTGGATGCAAGCGCCAAGTTCCGATTGCTCAAAATTATGTTGCCCCAACTCAAGAAACGGGGACACCGAGTCCTTCTGTTCTCACAGGTTAGTCGAGCTACCGTGGGCTCTTAAGTCAAATCATGATGCCCCTCTAGTTCAAAATCGTATTGGACATCATCGAAGATTTCCTGAATATGGAGGGGTACAAATTGCTGCGACTTGTAAGTGCCGCAATATATAAATGTCCTAACACCACTAATGGCGTTGTTATTAGGATGGTGATACGAAGTCCTCGCTGCGTCAAAAGGAAATCGATGAGTTCAACAAACCTGAGTCGGAGTATTTCATCTACATTCTGACAACCCGAGCTGGTGAGTATCCGTCCATTGGATCACAAAACCTCATCTTACGGTAGCATATAGGTGGCGTGGGCGTCAACCTCTGGAGTGCTGATACAGTCATGTGCGTACTTATTTCCCTATTAAAAGACCTTGCTAACGAATCGACAATCCAGCGTGTTTGATCCCGGTAAGAAGGGTGCTCGCCCCGATTTATGTTCCTGATCCTCTCCCTGCAGACTTCAATCCCCATCAAGATCTTCAGGCAATTGCCAGAGCTCATCGGTGAGTGTTGTTCGATTCCCTAGCTTCTTATTTCTATTAACCCATCGCTCTGCAGGTATGGTCAAAAGAAGCGAGTGATTGGTGAGACATAAACTTTTTATACCACCGAGAGTGAGCTCGAATCATTATTCAGTCTTCAAGCTCATGGGAAAGAATACGCCGGAAGGTGCGCCGCTTTTACTCGTCGTAGGCAACATTTTAACGTTGTTGCGTATATAGAGAAGATATTTATGATGGGCAAAAAGAAGCTTGTTCTCGATCATCTTATTGTGCAGAAGCTTGGAGACGAAGATGAGATGGAAGATATCCAAGGCATCCTGATGTTCGGTGCGAAAGCCCTCTTCGAAAATCCAGGCGAATCGGCCTCGGATATTAAATGTACGTATGACCAATCAGTTATGGTCCAACCCTCTTGACAAAACATCGGGTAGACACCGAGAAAGATATCGAGGATCTTATTATCCGAGCCGAAACCGAGAAGATCGAAGAGAAACAAAGCGAAGGCAGTGGAATGAAGTTCGACTTTGCGCAAGTCTGGAATCGTCAGGGGTCCAATACTGAAGTCGGCCAAGACAATCAAGACACGGGAGCTGACGATGACTTTTGGACCAGCGTCATCAAGCGTGCGGCAGAGGAGAAGGAAAAGAAACGTGCCCAGGTGCTCATGGGACGCGGGGCGCGCAAAAGGGCAATCGCGGTACGTAACAACCCACTTACAGAATCTGATAACTGACAGTTTCTCCCAACAGAATTACAGAGAAGGCGATATCGAGGACTCCCCAGAGAGGAAGCCGACCGAGCAAGTTCCGAAGACCGGAGAAGACGAAGAAGATGACAAGGAATTCAGACCCGCGGTAGAAGAGTCATCTAGTGAAAGCGAGCCTGGGTCCGGGTCCGACCAAGCGCTCGGCTCTGACGGTTATTTGGACCCGTTGCCCGTCCTTCCCGGCGGCGGTGGACCTGGCGTTTCGTTTGCCGGCTATAATCCTGCATATAATCCTGCATATAATCCCGCATATAACCCTGCATATAACCCTGCATATAACCCTGCAGTTCCCTATGGATATCTACCGACAATCGGCCAGTCAGCCCCAGGCATGGCCCAGGGCTCCCCCGCCTTCATCAATGCTGGATTACCGAATGCAACAATACCTCCCCCTCCCAAGCCGAAGAAGCCTAGGAAGCCTAAGCAACCCGTACCAGGTACGAGCATTGCTGGGCTCGCCACTCCTCAACCAGCACCTGGAAATGGCGCCCCTCGTGGCATATCCACCGATGGACTTTACTTTTGCCCGCACTGTCAAAGGCGACATGGAACTGGTGGATGCCCTGCCTCGGAGCTCATTGATAAACTGCTCCAAACGCATCGAGACATACTTGGTCCGGATAATGAGGATGAACCTGATCACAAAGTAAGTTCATTGCTGCTCCGTTGTTGGCGTGAAGCTGAATGCGGTGTTAGTACTGGGCCCTCAAACACATCGAGAAGAAACTGAGGGAAGAAGGCTTTGACATATCGCAAGTTGCCAAACTAGAACTCAACCCGGTACCCCCACCCAAGGCGAAACCTGCCCCGAAGCCTTTCCCTAATCCCAAACCGAAGCCAAAAGAGTCCCGTCCATCGCTCCCCCAGAACATAGGAGACCTAGTTGGTAATGTGGCGGGGCCCTCGATGACGTCTGGGATGCCCAGCGCAAAAGCCCCCAAGAAATACAAGCCAGTACCTGCCCCTGGACCTGGACCTTCGTTTGCTACTATGACTCCAAGTCATTC
>WSTI01004022.1:0-11645 GCA_019616915.1 Ceratobasidium sp. 423
GTCCGCGACAGCCTACGAGACCCAGACCGGTGAGGTTTGGGGAAACCCCCGCAGCTGCGGAGCAGCGAGGGTTGACCAGAGGCGCCTGACCGCGGGTATGGCTCGTGGATGGGTGGCCCGAACCGGATCTCGTGACCTTTGCAGAGTGGTGGGTGGGGTAAAAATGAGGCGCGAGGGTGAGACACGACGCTACGGCGAGGCCGCCAGAGGTCGAGGACGAGCACAAGTCGATATGCCATAAACGGCAGTCACGTGACTTGCGCCAAGGCTCCGGCTAAGTCCCCGTTGTGCGACTCCGCTGGCTTCGACGCATAACTCCCAGTTCCGCAAGGCCTAGGATCAAATATATGATAATATGTGTCAACATAAGGTAGCAAATGAGCTACAATTTATTCACGCTTTTCCCGATGCATGTATGCTGAACCAACTTGGCTAGGGTTGGCACTACTGCTATCACTCACCGTGAAGCGAGAGCCAAGGAAACATATAAATCGTGCGTTATTGTAGTACGTGATATTACTACTACTACTACTAGGGGTATGGGTTCTCAGCCAAAACCGCTAGGGTTCGCGAGCGATGGGGAGCGCCATAGTGCGCTGGCTAGGCTCGGGGAGCTCGGGAGCGCCGGTAGCGCACCACAGGATGGTTAGTCAGCTGGCGCCTTTCCTGTTTTGGTAGGGTATATGCTTGATAACTGCCCAAAACGGCATAAATGCCAGCTGACTAACCATCCTGTGGTGCGCTACCGGCGCTCCCCATCGCTCGCGAACCCTAGCGGTTTTGGTTGAGTTAAGTATGAGCGATCGGGGCAAGTAACACAGACACAGAACTGAGGGGTGGACTTGGTCGTCCTGTCACATTGAAGCGTTGATGCAAGAAACCTTGGCCCGTAAAATGAATGTAGAATGTTTCTAGCGCGCATATATAGAGCTGATAAACAAGTTTACAGCTCTTCCGTAGACTATGGCTTACACGACTGCCTGTGACTTATAATCCGACTATGCATATTTCCGGTCCCTAGATTCCCGTTATCACACGTGACAAGCTACCCAGTCCACCGGCCTCATATTACTATGTGGCTATACGTTCTCTAGCAGTGCAAACTTTTTGCTTATAATTTATTGTACGCGCACGATCGTGACCCGATATTTGACGTGTGCAAGAGGGATTCGCCCCCCCCCCCCATCGATCGGTCGGCGTATCGGCGCTTAACGGGTAGCATTGAAAACTGACCAAGCCCAGCTCATGCTCTAAGGTTCGCCCCAGAAGTTCTGGAGGAAGGATGCGCACTGCACAGCTTCTGAGAGATCCACACATGATAAACCAACCCAGGCCGGGCGTGGAAGACACTGGATCACAGAGCCAACCCTCCACTGGCACCACGCACCTTGATAAGCCTCCGATCAAAGGGTCTGTCATTGAATCATACCCACTCCGTACATGCATACGTTTATCTTATAGAAGGCTTAGTCTCAAATTTTTTCGAGAAGGCTCACGAAGACTGACCATTTATGATGTTGCGCCCCAAAATATTAGCTTGCCCTCCCGACGTAGAGTGTGAGAAGCATGCTATGCATTTAACCCTTGCGACCTGCAAGAGTTGGCTGTAAGGTTGGAAAAGTCCCTTCTCAAAGGAACACCAAGCTGACGAGAATGCAGAATCGACTAGCCTGAGAAACATCTATCATAGATCGGCTCGTGCTAGAAGGCCCCCAGCAAAATAGAATTTTGCCCTCGGAGGATCAACGCTTCGAGAATTCCTTGCTGGCATGCGGCTGCATTGAGGCTCAAGTGCATTTTTACTTCCCTATCGTCTTCACTTTACCCCAAGATCACTCCCCACCTTAAACTCAACCTCGTGTTTTATCTCTGCATGGCTGTGTTCAGAAAGATGTGCGTCTCATTGCTCGTCGCCGCGGACCTGTTCGTCGGGTATAGTTTAATACCCTTATTTTAGATTGTATTTGAACACAATAAAGGTCCGGTATATGCCACTATTACTCAGGTATTGAATAAATCAATGAAGGGCCATTGACCCATGAGCATAGTGCCAGGAGTGCGACTCTTGCCGAGGACACACTTCTGGTCATCCAAATGAGGATCGAAGCTGATTGCTTGGTAAATATTTAGAGATGACCGGAATCGAGATTTGCACGGCTCAGCGCGTATCATTGCACGCTGTCGAAAATCATACGCGTCAAAACTTCTTCGGCAACTTTGCGCTTCAGCGGTATCGTCCGTGCGGTAACTGAACTACCGGCGGTGTTTCTAGCGCCACCAATTCACTCGTGGATGCGCAATGAAGTACGCTATCAGTAGGAATCTTATCGGTAGTGTATCAGATGAAGGCGTGTTCTGACGCGCCTTGTTTGGTTCGAGCACACGGATTTAACGCCTGTAATGAAATAACCGATTTGGTTTCAAGTGCATGTGAGGACAAAGCCGACTGCCCATATATTCCGTACGGTGATGTACCCTGCCCATAATCGAATGAACCACTCTCGTCCCAATACACCCGCCTGTGCTACAGAGTTCATACCTGTACCTCCGAACTCAATACACCCCTCTCCTCTGAAAGTCGAACTCACCTCGCTTTCTTCGCGGTGGGTCGTTTGCGTCTGTGTGCATCGCGGTGGCGCTAAGCTTGGATCTTAGATACCACTCCGCTGAAATTATTCGCGCACCTATTTACACCCCCTAGACTCGACTCACTTTGATTGATTCGTCGATTCCTCAAACCTCGGAAATCGTTATTACGTGACACCCCTCCTAGAGTTTTCAATGGACATCTCGGCTCGCCTTTCTTTGCGGGCCAGACTTGCCGCTGAACGTCGAAGCTATGTTAACAGTTCCTTCGGGTCATCGGGGGCGCTACTCACAGAAGCAGCAAAATTCCTCGGTCAAAGCCCAAGGGAAAAGCTCTGTATCATGACTTTCCACAATGATTGGCAGCACGAGGATTGCCCAATGATGAAATGGTACAACCTTCAGAATGTCCTTGGATCTTCTACCAAATTTCGCTCTATCGACCATCGTAGGGACAGTGAGGGACCCTATTTTCACGAATTCCTTCTCATCAAGCTCACTGACGGAGCTATCTGCCGGGTTGAACGCACGGGACAAGGTTCCAGGGTGGATGCGGTCCGTAGTATTGGCTGCGATGCCAAGGATTATATTCAGTATTTCCCTCCTACTAAGTATGAGTCCTCTATTCGCAATTCCAGGTCATCCGAGCTAGTCGCCGAAATCCATTTCCCTCGCGACTTGGACATAATGGATGTTCTAGCTGTTTGCTACGCTGTCTATAAACGCGCACGAACGCGCACGTATACCTTGCAACGATTCAACTGCTACTTCCTTTGCAGCGTCATCATGCTAGCATTAACCCGGCGATTTGTTCGGTGGGAGGCAGCTGTCACGCGCGATGCCTGGAAGAAAGCCCTAGATCAAGCACTCAGCGAGATAGGGGAATTCTCTCGAGATCCCAATAACACCGAACTCGTGTTCCGCGTTTGTCGCCTCATAGAGCCAGCTCGCGCGCAGCCAGCCGAATTCATCTTGAAGGCACTCCGAGACAGGTTGAACACCGAACTTACTTACAACGAACTAGAACAAGCACTTGAGGGAAATCTGTGGCGAAGCGCCTGGCCTGCATGTAAGGATCGCGCGATAGTGCCGCACATCAACGGGGCGATAGCGATGGCAATTTCTGGGGACAGTGATTGCGCCAAGGTCTTCCACTCTGCGATTCACGACGGCAAGGAGGTCCTCCAAGAGAAGCACGAAACATTTGCTACGGTACACAAAATATTTAAAAAGAAGGCCGCTGGTGCTATGTACGATGGCGTGGGTGCCCTTAAGAAGGCTTCGGAGGAGCAATATCGGTTGGAAAAGATAGAGCGTCCGAGCTCGATCCTCCGTGATGCGTGGGTTTCCGTTGCGTCTAGCGCGGTGGGGGTATGGTTTCCGATCCAACTACTCTGTTCTGATGACATGGAAAAATGGGGATTTAAAGGTGGGTCGTCTTATTACGGGGGGAGATCGGGGCTGATATTATGATTCGGGCACCAGAGCTAATGTTGTCAAGCCCACGCGCCATATTTGCCGGGCAGAGGATAGCCAAACTACAATCGAGGCGATTATATGGGATGGCTGCGCCCGAAGGGACTACAGTAGAGGTTGCTAATAACATGAGGATCGACTCGGCAGAAACTATGCAGGAAGATATGGCCAAAGCTAACTATGTGATGGCCTCCCGATCCCTAGACGAAACACTACAGGCCCTGTTGGAGCAAAAGATTCTCAGTACCCCAAACATAACGCTCGCGCTCTACGAGACTCTGTGCAAGAACGTCTGGGACGACTGGCTTAATAGATCCTTCCGCCAGTTGCTGGGCAGATTTTTGCCCGACATGATCAAGGAAGAGGAGGAGGGGGTCCTGGTCAAAATCCCCGGGCAGGTTTGTCTTTTCCGCCGCTTAATCACCGTGACATTTTATTGAAACAACGCTCTGCTGACGATTAGAACGGAACATTCACCGAAATTAGGAGCATCGCTCAATATCAAGTGTATATGCATGAGAGAATTCAAGGTCATGCTAAACGAGTGGAAACGTACCGTCTGGCCGCCGCGCCTCTTGTCAGCCAAGACATTTGCGATGCTATGACCACTGTATGGAGATTGATACCCCTGGGCTGTCGAGGCCCACAGACTAGCGCCTAGCGCCTATTCGGATCATACCACTCCGCGCAGATGGTGCCGATTTCGGTTCCTCCGCCTCTCCGATTCTCCCCCAGAGACAATTCAGGAACTTGACCCTACCCTTAAAGTCCACGATAAGCTTCGTCTTGGGAACGTACGGTTTTCTGGTATCTATTTACTGGTACTGCTTCCTTATATCGTTTATGGGTGAGGAGATGCCTAAACGGCGCCCCCTACCCCGGTCTGAAGGGTTGATTCGAGTGCAGCGGGTGATAAAGCCCATGCTACTTGCGTCCTTTCCTAATCACGACCTTCCCGTTATGTTATGTATTTAGGTTTCCAATACCATACACGCTTGACTCATGTTCCCGCTCATGTGCCATGTAGGGTCTGTACCATGTATTGAATCTATGTGTGACTTGGAATAGCGACGAGGGGACCGATAAATGTTGGCCTTAACGCGCGTTCAATTAGATGTAGAGTGAAGCCAGGAGGTTCGCAAAAAGCATCTGTGACCTTGAAAAGCGTACGGGCTCGATATATGCGTGAGCACTAATAATGTATACGAGTGTCAGTAGCCGCTAAGGATCGAGAATCAATATATATAAATCCTACAACGGACAGGAGAGTAGTCAAGTGAGAGCGCATATACTCAGTATGAATGTATCATCATTCCTGTTCTACTTACCGTCAAATAGAGGCTTACCGATTCTAAGAGGCAGAAGACTATGCATTGCGTTATAAGTAGGGAGGGTCCCGCGTCACCAACGTTGTAACTTAGACTTTGAAACGGCTAGAATAGAAATTTGGCTTGACTAACGATCGTTCTCAGCCCCGGTCAACGGAATGGAGGACTTTTTTGTTTGGTGTTATAAACGAACAATAGCGGTAAGTAGTGATGTCGCTACAATCATGGCGCAGCGATCTGCTTCCATGGTGCGAGGTTCGAGTGCCAAGTGGCCGATGGTCTCCACAGGTAGGGCATTACGCCGTATGACTGGCATGCTGGCTATTTCTGTGGCTATGAGGCCCGTATTTTCAGCCGCGGGTTTCGATATTACAATTGGGACCCGGGTTACTTGGCTTACCGGTGATATATTCAAATCCTAAGCTTGTTACGGCAAATTAGTATCGAAAAAATTACTACAAATCAAGAGATAAGGTTAAGGTAAATGCGTCGAATCATTTTTGTACGGGGAGGTTAGTGCAGGAAGACATGCCGGTACTAGCTCGTGGCTATGTCTAGTGGAAGGATGATGCACGTCCTTTTTCAATATTTATATTTTGCGGGCCGCATGCGATCGCGCGGATGGGGCACACCCACAGACCCAGAATCGAGGCACTAACAAACCGAAATTCTGACTGGCTATGTGTGGATGAGGTAGCACGTATGACGTGGTATGAGACGAGGTATTAAAGCCCATAAATGAGGCTGTCACGAAGGCTACACTACTGCCACACTGCACGTGGATAGTATGCAGTAACGGACAAAGCGGGAAGGGAAAATAAGAAATGTCAAAACTGAGACATACCGAGGCCGTATCGGTTACAAAGGTGAGCGAGCGGTGCTTGCAGGACCATCCAGGATGCCCGAAGCCGTGGCCCGGAACTTCGTGAGTGATAGTATATAGGTCCTTTGTACTGTACAGCCAAACAAGGTAGTAGGATTGCGGTCAGGAACGACCTTCGTAAAGACGCGATGCGGACTCTCAAGGAATGGAAAATGATAGGGAAGGTGAGGGGTAGTTTGGACAGGCTCTCCCCGAGCGAAAGCTGAGCTGGATTCAATGTTGAGTTGGGGAAGGAACCGGTCTTGTCATTCGCCGTGAACACGTGGCCACCCCGTGACGCCTGGTGGCTGAGAGTCTGGCTCATCAACGAGCTACCGACGTTCTCTTGTTGGGTTCCTGGATGATTGTCGCCTTAAACGGTGGTTAAACTCGTATCCTGCGCGCTATATTTTGACGCTCGTCCCGTACCGGTGGATTCTAGAAAGAGGGTTGTTTCTTGATGATGAATGCGTGGTGTGCACTGAATCTAAGTTATTGAATCGCTGGCCTAGTTAAACCGGTCACAACTCATAATCAAACACTTGTACTCCTCTTTACACAGCAGCATGCAGCTCTGGCCAATCTTTTATCTGGTATTTCAGTTAATCTTCAGTGTCATTCCCGGTGGCGATCCCTCGCTATACAATGGCCTAGGTTCCGAAAAGTACCCGGATTTGTACGAAGCTTCAATCCAAGAGTTGCAACTCGGGCTGGAAAGGGGATATTACACAAGTGTGGATCTGGTGACGGTGAGCTTGGAGAATTTGTTGACTGTCGCCAGGTTAACGGAACCCTGGCCAGGCGTATCTCGCCCGCATCGACGAAGTCAATTATAAGGGTCCGAATCTCCGCGCAGTTCTCGAAATCAATCCGCATGCACTGGAACAGGCGGCCGCGCTTGATCTCGAACGTCGACGCAAGGGAAAGCGCTCGCCGTTACATGGGATCCCAATTCTGATCAAAGACAACATCGCAATCCAAGGCAGCGATGGTGAGGAACCTAGCTTGAACTTGTTTTGGTACGACTCGTAGTATTCACGCATCTGCTTGCAGGTAACACTACTGCCGGCTCATATGCGCTACTGGGATCGATTGTGCCAGGTGATGCAACTGTTGTTGCGAAACTTCGGGAAGCAGGGGCCATCCTACTTGGGAAAACCAACCTCGTGAGTCCAATCGGTTCACTCACGTTAGTTGGTCGGAGATAGGTACTTATGCTCATTTGAAAGTCCGAATGGTCCTACTTTCGGGATTTTAGTCTGGACTGCGGCTGGTCAGGTCGGGGTGGACAAATCACGAACCCATATTACCCGGGAGCAGATCCATCTGGCTCGTCATCCGGAAGTGGAGTGGCCATTGCCATTGGACTGGCCGCCGCTTCTTTGGGTACTGAGACCGACGGAAGTATTGTGGCTCCCTCGAGCTATAATAACCTGGTGGGGATCAAGCCCACCGTTGGGCTTACATCAAGGGCGGGAGGTGAGTGGATGAGCGTTCTTATCCCGGATTGGTCTTACACCCTCGATTCTGGAAGTGATCCCAATATCCTCCCATCAAGACTCGGTAGGCCCTATGGCCCGGAGCGTGGCAGACGCAGCGGCAATCCTATCGATCATTGCTGGAAGAGACAGCAAAGACAATTACACGTGTACTGCGCCAGCAAAAATACCTGACTACACTCGTTATTTGAACGTCAACGCGATCAAGGGGAAGCGTTTCGGTGTGCCTCGGGCGATATTCACCGACAACTCCGTGACCGGCAATCACCCAAGTATCAGTATTGAATTTCATAAGGCTCTGACAATCATTCGGTCCCTGGGAGGGATCATTGTCGATCCCGCTGACATACCCAGTGCATCAAGGGTGTCCAGGGAAGACGAAATGTCGATGCTCAAGGTTGATTTTAAAGTATGCTCGCCATTGGCATTAGCATTGGTAGTTCCATAGACCTATTATTTCAGGTGGACCTTAATCGATATTTACGAGGACTACAGTACGATTCAACTAACGCAACAACCCTGGAGGGAATAATCGCTTATAATAATGCTCACAAAGACTCAGAAAAACCGGAAGGTTATGTAGGACAGGCATTGTGAGCTCTGGTTTTCCCAATTGAAGTGAAGCAACTAAGACTAAACAAATTTGGCTGATTAAATTGTAGATTAATCGACTCCGAATCGACGAACGGATATAATTCGACCTACTTCGACATCCTCCGTTCCAATTACGAAATAGGCCGCGATCAAGGAATAGATGCTACGCTGAAAACTCACGATCTGGACGCACTGGTTCTGCCGACTAACGGTGAGCAGATAGCCCTCATAATATCTTTGAGCATTCGTGAAGCATAAGGTCCCTCCCCTAGGCATGACTTCATACATTGCAGCGATTGCTGGCTACCCAATTGTGACAGGTTAGGATCGAATCGCACACGGAGATCACCGATTAATATATTTTCAGTTCCTCTTGGGTTCCACCCGGACGATACTACGCCTGAACCCGCTGGACCCCATACTATTTTTCCTGCGCCGGTAAAGTCAAAAGTAATTGTTAAGCACACTTTTAACACAGCGCCTTTAGGGGATCCCGTTTGGCCTCGCCTTTTTGGGCACGGCGTACAGAGAGCCAAGTCTGATCGGATTTGCATATGCTTACGAACAGAAAACTCATACCCGGCTGAGGAGACGTGCCTATCCATCAGCAATTCCAAAGACCCAGCTCGAGCATGTAGTTGGCATTTGCTCTGTGCGGAATATTCTCGCCCATCAAGATTGATTACCATGCTGTGTTTAGTTGCTTTCTTCTTTAAGAGCCATTGTTTAGGAGCCTGTGTATTCTTTTTGGATTTACCGTGTATTACATATAACTAATCGATATTTGGGGTAACAAGCTACTTCGGGTCGTTCGGTTGTGAGATTCAGGGAACAGGTGATGAACGTTAGGCCGTATTGCTTATTTTCCTTGAATTCTCAATTGCAAAGTTCGAATGCTTGCTAAACAAGGAAGGGAGTAGGATTTTATTGCTTGTTTCAGACTGTTGGCCAGAATTACACTCGGTATGCGCATATTCAATGTTTTACTTGCTACCACCAACAGGAAGTTTCTATCCTACAAGATGGAATACCACCTTACTTCTTCCCCTCAGTTTCAGCGTGACCCACTTGGCCTTATCAACCCCCTGGGTCTCGAGCTCTAGAGCTTGGCTGCTTCCCAAATCCCCGTTTTCGTCAACCAAGCTCACTTCGGCGCTCTTTACAGACACTGTGGAAGTGGTCCATAGCCCGAGAGTACCGCTACACTTTGACACCACGGTGTAAGTCCATCCAGTACCTTCTCCATCCAGTCGGGTTTCCGTAATCCCTTGTAAAGCTAGATATTTGTCTACCAATCCGGGGCACGCGATTTTACCTCGGACCCCTAGAGACTCGACTTTGACTACACCCACGGTTGCCCACCCGAGTGGATCGAGCTCAATTCGGATAGGTGCGGTAGGGTGTAGGACGTTCGACACATCGCGCAACATGACCCGCTCGTTTGCTGGGTTGCTGGATTGGATGTATAGTACCACCGCCGGTAACGAGCTTGAAGGGATACCCAAGGCCTGTGAGATATCGGAAGGTGTGATGAATTCCAGAAGCTGTTGTATCATAGAGAACCCTAAGGACTGTGCTATTCAAAGAGGGGGAGAACACTCGTACCTTTCCATCTCCGGACTGTATATTCCAGATGCCCATCGTCCTATCAACGTAGACCTTGAGTCCTCTGCCTACTCCGGACCACATTATGCGTGGGTCAAACACGTCGTTCAGCACAGTAAATGCAGCTGAAGCTTGGACGACTATGCTAGGGGATGGTGAGGGGGTTGACTCTCCCACCATTTTGGCTATGATGCCTTGATTTGATTTGTGAGGTACATCTAGTGACCGTCAGAATAGTTCGTTGGGTGTGACTTAGTGAGAGAGTTACACATACCTGTGATTGTTACTGGGCCGGTACCAAATACACGGAACGACGCATGAAATGCACCCTGTTTTCACCCAAGAATCAGGAATCAATAGCCGAGCGGTTATATGCGTGCTACCCACTTGGGAAATCCCTGTGGCTGTGTTGTGAATTTCGCCGTCAGGTGAAACATAAGGATGAGTTTGAAACTAAACGCGGGGATGAGCGATCGGGACGACAAAAGGTTCCCTTGAAGTGCACATACCATGTCCAGATCCGGCTGAACGTCAAGTTCGCTCAATAAGAGCGCATTTATGCTATAGAATTCCATCAGTGGAGTGCACAAGTGTCAATTGGAAGCGTGGCGCACGTATTTGTGAAGATGTGGTATCGATGCGAGTCGGGTTCGTTAGGGTAATCTGGCTCATCTATCAGTAACGATACCCCACCCGGCGAGCGACAGTCGATACTCACAATCATCGCTATTCCTTACGACCCGTTTTACTCCTTTTCCACAGAGACCGATCTCTCCAAGCAAAACCCTCGGAGTCATTCCCATGCACCATATCACGTTTGCTGCACCGAATGATTCCAAGGCAGCGGCCGTTACTGCCTGGACATAAGCCTTTCTCAACGCAACAATGTCGACAGAGTTCCCGAGAACCTCTTCACCGGACTTTGTAAAGGTTACTTCTACCGCGGAAATAATGTGATCTATGGACGCCATATTATCGCATTTCGTGAACGTTATGCCGGCGGTGTGAAGGGTTGCGTAGTAGTCGTTGAAAAACCTCTGAACCGAGTCGGGATGGGGTATATAATCTGTTCGGTGTAAGTATATCGTCGTAAAGCATACAAGAATTAACATTACATCCAAAGCCTTCCTCTTCAGCGGGACCGGGGTATCCATCCTTCGTAACCTTGACTAGACTATATTGGCTCGCGAACTTGTTCGGTTCCACCCCTTGCCAATAGCCTTGAATGGTATGCCAAACGCCGACATCCTCCACTCCGTACTTCTCCTTCGCAATCTTCACGATCTCGGCCAAGTTTTCGAACTTGTCCAAGAACGGTGGTGCACAGCCAAAAGACTGAAGCCGGAACAATTTCACATCTTGCCAAGCGTCGTCGATCAAGAATACTGCTGGCCGAACTCCGATCGAATGGAAATGTTCCAAGGCGGTCAATGCAGAAGCGCCGGTCGTTGGAGTCGGGGGTTGGAGAGAGTTCCAAGTGCAACTATTGTATATCGAGTTTCAGACACCGGGGAAACTTCGGGAGCTCAAAGCTCATAAATATTAAACTCACTAAGTCAGTTTATTTTCAAAGATATATGAGCCAAGTGGAGGTGTGTTGGCTAGAGGCCCTGGAACGTTGAGGAGTGATCGCGCCTGTATGACTGCGCCCTTGATAGCAGAGTTGATATCTTTGGCGATAGTAACGACCAGTTG
>WSTI01004023.1:0-11630 GCA_019616915.1 Ceratobasidium sp. 423
ATGAGCCAGCAGCGATATTGTTCGAGGTCTGATGTGTTCAACCGAATAATCGAGCATAATCTATACTACAATAATGTCGTGACGCCCATAGAGGCACGTTGCTACATAGGACAAATTGTAGTTAAGCGCAATCTGAACCGTGCTACGATGACTCTTGAATCCCAGCCCGCTCTCTATACTCGAGTAATTTGCCTCAAACCACCAGTCTGGAATTCGATGGCACAATAGACCATACGATTGTTATTTTGTGGGTATGTGCCTCAGGTTGAATGGCTAAACGAGAATGAGAATAAATTATGGCGGCGATGAGGTAGGTCACAAAGCTTAAGAGGCCTAGGCTAAAATCCTTGCTAAAATCGCATGTGCTTTTGACGATGTGTAGTTGTTTTATTTCGGCGGCCAAAGCATGCCGTAACGTTCAGTAGAAACTGAGTTCGATTAATGTAGTTTAAAATACACGTCACGTGACTTAGTGAGTCGCTGGTGAGAGCGTCTTAATTTAAAGCCTGGGAGTGGCCTTGCATAAGCAAGGTGATCCCGGTTAAGTTCCAAAGATGGTTCGGGTAAGAGAACTACCACTCTTGCTAGTCTCGTTGGGTCTAACTAAGCTGAAGAGACCGGGGAAATACGTATATTCAGAAAGACACTACTTATTCCGCGTTTTTGCGATACCCTGTAAGGTAAGCTACCAAAAGGCATAATGCGGCGCTATTTTCCGTTCCCTAAATGAAGGAGTTCTTAGCTCCATGCAGATCCACGCCAGCCTGGGTGAGATAGCGAATGACGCCGACAAAGAGATGGAATATACGCGCACGGCCGTAAATAGACGAGTATATATATCTAGATGTCGTGGGCACACAACTTTTAACATCCTCTACCATACTGTGCTCAGCCATGTCCGACAAAAAATTGCTAATTGGCTTGATACAGCTTACTACCAGTCTATTGGTATACAAGATTTATAAAAGCAAACAGGGGTGTAAACGCAACCTTCCCCCTGGGCCTAGATCGTATCCTTTGGTTGGTCACCTTTTCTCTATGCCACGAGAGTATGAACATTTAGGATTTGTGCGACTTGGCGAGCAGCTTGGGAGTGAGTACAGCAGCCACTCTGAGATCCACCCAAAAATGATTGCTGACCCCAATCAGGCAAAATTTTCTCCCTGAGCATATTCGGGACAACGATCGTAGTTTTGAACGATAGGGATGGTGCAACAAATCTCCTTGATAAACGCTCAACTGGCTACTCTGACCGGACTTACCCTCCCCTAGTTAGGGATCCTTCGTTGTACGTTTGTCAACTTAGTATGTTGCGGAACACAATCACTACTACCCTAACGTTATGTCATCAGACTCGATTGGGGAGACTTTGGGAGCCTTGTTGGTTATGGAGATTGATGGCGAAAGTATCGGCGCTTGATGAATCCCTGCCTCAACAAACAGGCAGTGGTTGCAATTGTGCACCACGAATCACAGGAGTCACGGTGAACCCCAAAGGTACGGATCTGAATCAGCAAGATTGCGGAAATCGCCTAACATCCGCACCTTGAGTGCGGATTGTCCGCATCTTTGGGGTCCACTGTGAGTACGCTATGAGGAAACTTTTGAAAAGCCTATTGCAGAACTTGAAAGGCATCAGTTCGTCAGACAAGTTAAAGGACGAGCTTTATTTGTAAGACCCCCATTTAAACCTCGAATGGAAGCATCTAATCAGACTTGGGAACGGTGCAAGAGCCGTTTCTAAAACCTTACTTCGTTCCCATATGGTTATGAAACAGAATCCCCCAGCGACCCATTCCTTGTGAGGGCACAGGAATTGATTTCATATTTATCATATGCTATGCTTTCTTCAAGTAAGTGGTCCGCTCGTATCTATCGGTCTAGTTTCAGTTTGACACTCATTAAAACTAATTCAGGTTATCTAGTGAATCAAATTCCCGCCCTCTGTCACGTCCCTGAATGGTTCCCTGGAGCCGACTGGAAGCGGAAAGTGTTAAAATGGAAGCAAGAAAAAGACACCTTGGTGAATGAGATGTACAATATTGGACTAGAGAGTGTGGTACGGCCTTGTGTGTCTATTACCTATTATATTATATTAATAAGCTCGCTCAGAACAAGGGCGAGAATGCCCATCTTATGACCACGTCTTTGCGAGATCAAGCCTTAAAGCTAGGGTTAACGAAGGAGGAGGCCGAAGACTATGCCAAACAAATCTCAATCACCCTATTTGCTGGTACGCCTATTGCTTCTTGTTGCGTAGATCGAGGACCTATGATTTAAGTTCATCGCGAACTTCAGGGGGGGTGGATACTGTAAGTATTAATCCACAGGCTAGCGGTATAACTAACATGTCTTTGAGCTCTTAGACTGTTGCTGAATTGTTGATGTTTTTCCTGGCAATGGCGTTACACCCAGAGGTACAAAAGAAAGCACAAGAAGAGCTCGACTCCATAATAGGGAACGCTCGACTGCCAACCTTTGGAGACCGGGCTCGGCTTGGCTGTATCGAAAGGATAGTGCAGGAGATGCTCAGATGGGGCCCTGTTACACCCCTAGGTGAGGACGAAAATCATGTGTTGGACCCAGCCTATTCACAGCCAAGTCCTACGAACCTAGCCCTCCCACATACCTGTTTCCAAGAAGATAATTATCAAGGATTCCTTATACCCAAGGGGACAATCATGTAGGTTACCTAATATATGGCAATGCCGTTGATGGTTTACATGGTATTGATTTTGTAGATTTGGCAACGTATGGTTAGTGCGTCAGCCCACAACGGATGTCTTGGCATAGTCGCATGCTAATGGCTGTTTTGCCAAGGGCAATGACTCGCGACGAAAGGGTATACAAAGATCCTGAAGTGTTTAATCCCGACCGCTATCTAAACTCTTCTGCCCCCTTTTCCCCTGTATTTGGATGGGGGCGCCTGTGGGTGGGCCCAGCACGGTTCAAAACCAAATTGACATGAAGTTATGTAGCCATTGTCCAGGCGTGCATTTTGGTGAAGCATCCCTTTTTATCACCGTCGCTTCAGTTCTCACGGCATTCGAGATCGGGGTCGCTACAGACAAGAATAGCAATGATATCCTCCCCAGCGGGAAGATGTCCAAGGGAATTCTTCTGTGGGTCATCAGAACGGTTGGGCTGATTGCGTAAACAATGGTTGACTTTCTGCATATGCAGTATTCCGGAAAACCTTTTACTTAAACTCGCACCCCGCTCGGCGACACACGAAGAATTGATACGATGCAGCGCCTGAGTATTCGTATATTTCATTACCATGAGGAAACAGTGTTTGCCTATGTGAGCTCTTTATTCTTGTTAAAGGTGAAACAAACGTTCGATACGAGACGAAATCGTGACACAAGTACCGAATGAATGATATATTATAGGGATGCGTATAAAGAGCGTCCGCCTAGCTGGACAATGGCAAGACTGCACGCCTCGAGTGAGTGTAATCGTTCCATGTAATGGCTCGTCCTCCAAGTGCAGCCCCACGCCATAAGTGTTCGAGGACCGGTAGAATCTCAGGGCTGCGGAACATCCAGAACCGGGTCTCGGCTGCGCACCCAAGCCGCTCGCGTACCAACCTTCTCCGTTTCTCGGTACGTGAGCATATACCGGCCTAAGTTTGCGAATCAATTCTATACCGGGTCTGACAGAGACACCACTTATGATAAGACACTGGGCAAAGAAGTGTACGTTTGTAATAGGCGGATCTTGTCGTTTTTTAACCCCCATAAGTTGAAAGAGCTGTTGCAGACACGACTGTATTCGTGGATCGTCTGTGTGGACAGCGCATACAGCCTGTGGTAGACGATGTGTCACGCTGCACAGGGTGTGCCATGGTTTGAGTACTCACCAAATACAGATAAGTAAGCAAGGTTTGCCTCCAAGTCTCCTGAATCGCCATCCAAGCAATTGATTTTCACGCCTCAAGCCCTTTGGGCTCGAATTTAGGTTGAGACACCCAGGAGACCAGCCGCTGCTCGATATCTTGCCAATCTCCCGTCACTGCTCCCTGATCCCGGTATATATTTATTTTAGCCAGTAGGACCAGAAACTCTCCAGGGAAGCAATTGACCCATTCGACGGGGTGAGGCTCAAAGTGGAAAGGTTCAATATCGGTGTTGTACGCAACTAACTGAGGGACCCCATATACCATAGAACCCATAACGTCCATGAGCATGAAACAGGCAGAGCTATAACGGGGATATGCAAGTAAATGCGCCATGGAAATCAAAGCAGAATGGTCTTGAGTTGGTTGTAGCGTTGGATTGGAATACACCATTTGGAGAAAGCTTGGTGCTGCGCAGCAAAATAATCGATACGTGGTCGAGGCATCGAGTAGGTTACCCTTCAAAAAGAGCATCTATGTAGTCATGAGTACAAATTTCTATGTGAGCGGATCGAATACACTAGCGCACTTCTAAAATATCAGTGAGCCGGTCCTGGAGTTCATAACAAGTCAGCGGTTGAGCGAGCCTCGCACGGACTTCTTGCTCGAATTCTTCGATCCAGAGAGTAAGGCTGTTACCACAAACAGAGTCACTCCCTTCTAGAATCGAATCAGTGACCTTGGCGTCGATGAGCATGCCTCGGCGAGTAAAATCATATGTCGACAAGCGCCACATCGAGATTCTCTGAAGGGCCTCAAATTGTTCCCGTCTGGGTTGGAAGTAGATGAGACCGAACATGCGATCGACTGTGAGGGTGGTTGGCACTGCGGTTCCCACACGTGGGATGGTATACACTTACAGTGTAATCTGATGTACCTCGCGGCCTCCCGAATATCAGAGGGTGAAGGTATATTTCTCGGTATTTGAGAGGTAAGGGCAAAGAAAAGCGGGTTTGAAAACAGAAGGCATCGCTGAGGAATTGTAGTGTTGGCGATGGGGAGAGATGACTCGGATTCAGTCCCAAGAACTGGAACTTTGGACCTTGTCGGTGGAAAAGTGTCGTAAGTCAGAGCATCGGAGTCGTAACACGCAAGGGCGTCGGGGACAGCATGTCGAAGTGGACCATCCGCATTTGCCGGTACGGGGCTTTTGGCATTGTCATTGGTGGCATGGATGTGGGAATTATATGCCGTATCTTTGTCTACTAGTGCCTTATTCGGCTATGAAGCACATTATTAATACTTTTTCAGAAGTCTACTTCACTTACAGTGAAAGTCCCATTATTCTGGGAGTTGCCGCTATGATAAATGAACAAGGGTGAAGACGAATCCTGAGGACTCGAACTAGTTCTAGTAGGTTGGATCCCATCTGATGGTGCGGGCTTGTCGTAAGTGTTTCCATCTGACTTTTTACGGTCGTATCCTAGGCATTCATAACCCCCTCGTGAGCACCGCTCGCAGATTGGCTTGCGTCGATCACATTTCTTGTGCCTGATTGGACCCTACGTCAGCGTAATTAAACAAGCCTCAGGTATAAACATACCGACGCTTACACGTTAAACAGCTCGTTCCGACGGGGCCTGGGAGGAGCTTACGCGGAGGATACATAAGACACAATGCAAGCTGAATGACAGGGGAGTCTATAGGGACTAGAGTGGCTGTATATATCTGGATGTCTTGACAGCGTTACGCGGTGATGCGATACGCGCGAATCAGAGACGAGTAAAGTAGTGAATGAGTAATGATGTGTGATTCAGCCTGGAGAATAAATATGAACTGACAACCCCTCGATTTCTGGTCTATGGCTTATTTCTGGGGTCTATACACCGTGACGGTCTAACTGACTCAGCGAAAACTCCATTTCCCCCGGGGATCCCCGGGGATTAGACTTGTCTCCTCAAGTCTCTGGGGATGCCTGGAGACTCAATTGCCATAACGAGACATAAACGTGCCCGTTTAGAAGCCTTTTTTTTGGCTCTGACCACGTGCCCTTTATAAAATTTACCTCTTATGGGAATTAAATCTCCGGAGACCCGCGGAGACAAGTCAGGTCTCCGGGTAAAACCCAAGGTTTGCTGATGGAGGCACCAGTCTTTGCGACTCCTGTAGATGATTTCTAGGCGGAAAACGAAAAGCCGTAGCGGGTGACCTCTGTAGAATGAATGAGCACTAACAGCATGTAGCTGGGGTCAGCAAACTCAGGAGCCGAAGTCCCTCATGATCACGTGCATGACGATCCCGAATAACCAACATCAACAGCGAATTCAGCAAGTGTAGCACTTGTATGTCATGAAAGTTTATGCGAGAACACGAGAAGAAGTTCTTAGAGAATACCGTCATCAAACTATCTTAAAATCTGATTCCGGAGAATCGTCAGCTGAAATGTACCAGCGTGCTTATACGCCCAAAGTAAACTTTAACAGGCACTCCAATATGTAGAGTCACCGCAACAGAAGTTTGGAAACACACTTTTCTAGGGAAAGCAAGTGCCTCTATTAAGCTTGATATATCTCGACGCCACAATGTCCCTCCTATCCTTACACATATGTATGTACCCGCCTCCCCTCTAGCGGCATCTCCGCCACCATCGACCCATCCGACTCCACCATGTAATGATAGTATCCCAAGCTTAGTCTCCCTTTTGCCTTCTAGAACCACCCATTGCGAGTGCACCTCTAGGGAAAACTCTATAACTATAAATTTGAAGCGCCTCGGAGAATTGCAAATACAATATGGCCCCGCCATCGCCACATCGTCGATCACCCAGATTCACCAATTGCTGCCATATCGTAATCATTCGCGAGACCAAAAGCATCCCGCCCCCATTTTTCATAAATACGTATCGCTTTATTTCACCCAGAACTCCGCGTACATACAGTAACTCAACCAGTCCAGAGTTCAACCTATCCAACAAATTATTCAAAGGCCACCTCGCGCCTGCGCAACCGAATGGTCACATCGCTCATCAGCTCGCGACTTCCAAAAAGCGGAGTATAGACCATTTTATGCTTTCCGCCCGCGTTTGCGTCGGTTTGGACTAGCTCGACGTCAAAGCTTTCGAACAAGGTGGTGATAAAAGTCGTCACCATGCGGTACGCAAATAGCCGCCCGGCGCACTGGTGAGCACCGACACCAAATGAAGGCTGCATGGACGAGGTCATGTTAAGGGGAGGAGCTCGAACCGAGTCCAACCGGATGCCTTGGCTAGTCTTGGGGTTAAACTCTTCCTTGGCCACAAACGGCGCGCGATAGTATCGCGTAGGATCGTACTTCTCATAGTCGTCTCCGTACAGATCCGTGTCGTTGCGGATCGATTCAGTCGTAACGGCAACGAAACCGCGAGGGATGATTCGAGGCTCGGTCGAATCTTTTGCAGCAGGCAGGGCAAAAGGCTGTTCAGCCCAACGAAGCCAAGTACCAATGGGGTGGATGCGAGCGGTTTCGGTGAAACAAGCGTTCAAGAAATCGTGGTCTTCGACGCGGGGAGGCTCGTCTGGGCCGATCTCACGAGCAGCGTTGACGATGTCATCGATATCCGAGCGGACGCGGGTGACAAACATCGGGTCTTGGGTCAGGAGATCGTGCATGCACCATGCTCCGCGACCGGCGGTGGACAGGAAACCAGCAAAGAATAGGCTAAAAATAGAATCAATCAAAGGTTAAATTTACCGAAATCGGCTAAATACTCACCCATAGATCCGGCGAGCGACCTTTTCAGAGTATTCATGGAGTTGTTCTTCACTCGCCTCCATGAGCTCATCTCGGGACCAGGTGGTCTTGATAATGTATCTGAGCCGGGTAATTAAGTATTCATAGAGGATACACCAGAAGTAAAGTCTCACCCCAAGAAGTCATCAGGCGCCTCGTCCTCGCCGATGGTGACGAGCTCCCGAATACGAGCGATCGCATAGCTCCCAACGCAATCGAGAACCTCGTCGCGATCACGCTTGCGGCGGCGCTTGGTGGCAGTCTCCCAGGGAATGAGGATGTTTCCGAGGTCACCGTTGACCTGCAACCGGTTCAGTATAGGAAAATACCAATGATGGGTACGCTTACCTCCA
The DNA here is from genome assembly GCA_019616915.1 of Ceratobasidium sp. 423. NCBI lineage: Eukaryota > Fungi > Basidiomycota > Agaricomycetes > Cantharellales > Ceratobasidiaceae > Ceratobasidium > Ceratobasidium sp. 423. The sequence continues at coordinate 7,960 of WSTI01004023.1, forward strand.
TGGACCTCATACGTTCTTGGATGTACCCGGAATGAACCTTGGCCAGAGTGGGCGAGACAAGCGAAAAGCACGCCATACGGAAGATCGAAAGAGACATCAAAGGCTGCAAAGCCAATGGCTCAGACCACCCTTGGCCAAGCTCAGGAACCCGGTCCTTGAGTTCGCCGCGGATCGAGTCCCGGATGTAAACGTACAAGGCGGCTTGAATTTGGTTCAGGCGCTGGGTGGTAAGGGCCTCGCGGACTTCGTTGGCGTTGGACGAGAAAAGTTCAGCGCCAACAAGAGGGGTGACGATCCGCTTGTAGCCTTCGATGATTTCGAGCTCGCGAGTCGATCCCTTGGCAAAGGCCGTGATCATTGGTTGGCCACGGAGGAAGGTGACATTTTGGCCGAGTACCGTGGTGGTAAATACTTCGCCCTAAGTGAACGTTGCGGTTAGAGCAGTAGCCTCGTATATGAAGATTCAAACTGACCAGTTTCTCATGCATATTCCATGGCCATGCAACCGGTTCCATTAGGAGAGCTTTGAGATTCCCAACCCATGGGATGAGATGCGGGGCGCGGGGAACGGTTCCACGATCGCGTCGGGAGTGAACATACGTCTTCCAGGCGACGTTGAGTATGAACAATCCGACGACTAATTGGGCAATAGTGGAAATAGAGAGGCTGTTGAGCTTTGCCAGAGTCAGAGGAAGTAGCGAGAGCTCAAGGTGTGGAGTGGAATGCGAATCCATGCTGAAGCGCTGAGAGGTGATGCTGTATTCCTTTGCGAATATCCCATCTTATATGATTCCAGGTGACGATAGTATCTAATCCCAAAGTGCGAGTTCCCAATTGGGCCACTGAATGACCAACTCAAAGGGATCCGGCGTCCCCGAGACGAGCGCGTCGTACGATTGAGAACCTGATGGTGAACGAGCCCAATTCGGGCATGAGCATCGCTTGTAGAATAAACAGAGGTGGAGGTAGCACCGGAATGATCGTCCAAAAGCAGATCTCACGTGATGCCGTTTTGGGAGGCGCTTACGCACAGGGTCATCAGCTTCTCCCTCCGTGATCGGACGCGGCCAGCCTTTTTTGATGGAGGGCGAGGTGATCGCACCTTGTCATTATCGGAACCAACGGCACATGGTCACTAAATCAGGGGAAATGGTTCGACAGAGTGGCGGTGAGAAATCTACGCAATTGCACCACCTCCGTTTGGCCTTTGCCGTTATCAGTGGTCCGTTTACTGGGTTCTCCAGTGGACAACTCGGGCTCGCAATATGTTCTGGAGATTATTCCATTCCTCGACTATCCAACGTTACAATCATGTCTCTACGGATGGTCAACCCGCTTGGGCACTCGTTACTGGTGCAAGCGATGGCATTGGCAAGGGGTTAGTGGTTGCGCGAAAGTATAGTTACTCTGGGCGCTGACGCTCCCGCCTTACAGAGTAGCCAAAGAACTTATGGCCCAAGGCTTTAACGTTGTTATCCACGGACGTAATCCTACCAAGCTGCGCGCCGTTAGAGAGGAACTCCTTACTGTCCATCCGCGCCGTTCCGTCTCCATTTTTGTCTGGGACGCAACTACACCCCTGGCGCCAGGCGGCACGAATCTAGCCACTGCGCTCCTTACACACCTCAATGCCAATAATATCCGCTTGACCGTACTCGTCAACAACGTCGGATACACCTCCTCTTACCACACCTTTCTTACCCAAGACTCCTGCGAAATCGACGCGGTCATCAACTTGCAAGTTTTATTCTTCAGTCACCTCACTCGAGCGGTCCTCCCCGCCTTGACGGCCAACCAACCCGGACTTATCATCAACGTCAGTGGACTCACTCAAGTCTTTCCGGCCCCTTTCCTCGCTATCCACTCTGGCGCGAAAGCGTTCCTAGCCAACTTTTCCCGTGCGCTGGCTATCGAACTCGAGCTTATTCGGGAGCCGCCGGTTGACATTGAATGTATTGCCGTCCAAGTACATAACGTCTCGACCAACTCCAACGGCAGCGATGTCTCGCTCTTGACCCCTACGGCCGATCGAATGGGACAAGCAATCGTGGGCGTCGTAGGATGTGGATATCGATATGTTACTGCGTATTGGCGAGCGGAGCTGGTCGAGTCCATTTTGAAGTGGCTCCCTGATACATGGATGGACTCCATAATGGCCGAGGAGATGATAAAGATGCGGGCTCGTGAACTTGCGGCACAAAGACGTGCCCCAGCTCTCAAATGACTTTACTTGACCTTTGTCCCATGTATCTGTAGTTACTCTTTTTGGACGCCCCCTTTATAATGTACGAGTATTTATGATCATTCGTACCTCCGGTGAACATGGTGCGTGAGTTGGACTAAGAGTTCTCGGACAGGGTGGCGATCACATCCCACCTGCTCACCGTCCTTCAAGTGGCTCAGCGCTTACCGAAGTAGACCCTGAATGGCCTCAGTGTGTGACTAAGCGATTCCTCCGCCCCCTCAAATATATGCACGACATGCGAAACCTTCACTCGAGCCGATATTCTAGCTGTATTTCTTTATATGATATCTCTACTTCAATTTGTGAGTTACATACGTAAATACATAGCGACACGTCAAAATAATTACAGTTGAAGTTCATTTCATCTTTAAACCCAAAGAATACATGGCTAGAAAGTCCAAAAACGATTCAACCACCAATAACAAGTTCTTACACCTCATTCAAAAGCTCGACTATATCTACCGGTTGCCACGCCGGATTCTCTCCCCTTAGCCACATCCCCGTTAGTCGTTCCCGAGGCAAAAGTGGCCCTCCGACAACCACCGCGACTACCACCCAGAAAGTCCACCGTTTGTGGGCTCGAATATCACCTCGTTTGATCGCCAACATCGAGAGCACGATATGGGATAAGGTTATAGTTGTCCCAATATGAAATACCGAGAATTTGCACAAGAGATCAGGTGCAAAGGAGGGGGAGAGGCGGCACACAAGATCTACAATCAAGTTTAAGTGTCATGGCGGGTAGAATGAGGGACGGTGATCACCTCGCGATTCATCCTTCCTCCTCAGTAACTTGATCCAATAAGTCACCCCCACGCCGACCGTCATTAGCAAAATGAACAGTCTCCCAAGCACACGATGGGCTTTCGTGCCTTTCCTTGCCCTCATAAGAGGGAAGGCGACGAAGAACGCAGGAATGACGCATAAGAGGTGAATAAGAAGTGGTATATGCGTCTTGGCGCCCGTGCCTGAAGGTGGATGGGATGTAGGTGGTAAAATGCTAAGAATAGCTTGGTATAAGCTACTGAGGCTAGAGGTGTCGTTGGGCGGAGTCTGCATCTTTATCGAACGAGACTGTGAAATGAGAGAGAAGGGGGGAGCTCTCAGACTCGTACGGTACTATTTCGTACGGCCTCTAACAAGTACGCGTGGTCCTTACGTTTGGGGTACCAGTTAGTAAAGTATATTTTAGGCACACCACCAATTTCCGCCGAGCCCTCGACCCCTGCTGCCATGTGCTGGGATCAATTCTAGGCGCATACTGCCCGAAAGAGTCTCGTCCAAGACCACGCCAATCAAAATTCCGGCGCTCAGATTGTCAATGAAAAAGTGTGTGCTCGCACTGGTATCCACTCGTGTCCGGCCCGAGCAGACCGCGGGGTTTTTTCCCGAAGACAAGCCGGCAGTTGTGGCGATCCTTTGTCGG
>WSTI01004024.1:0-11607 GCA_019616915.1 Ceratobasidium sp. 423
GCCGACATGGTCAATTGTTGGTTTGGTGTCGATCAATTCATGGTCAGGACTCAGACGGGGCAAGCAAAATTCGTCCGGTTGAGTATTGATCTTTGTGTAAACAAAACCTGACTAAAGCTGGATTCAGCAAACCACACTTTGACTGCCCTTTGATCAAAATGGGGTGAAGTCCCGTGAGTGCCCTAATCAAACGTAACAATATCTACAACTCGGTCCTCAGCATTGGCCCAAAGCTGTCTCCGCCGGCTCATTCTGAGGAAGAACACGTAGCTGGCCGAATATATTTGCTAGTTGAAGGCGGGAGCGCTAAGCATCACGCGCGTAAGAGGGGGCTCATTCCAGGGGGGACATGAAATGACACGCCTGCTTGGCTCGGCCACACCCCACGAACGCGCTAAAGGCTCTGGCTCGATGGTGTAGCCTGCCGCTTAGGCCACATCCAACGCACTCATTTCCATCCTTGGTGGACACTGCCTCAATGCCCACGCCCAGCTCCTGCCTATGCTCCTCCTCAACCGCACCTGCGAAGGTATGACACTTCAGCTTGCCAGCGTCCTTTGTGCGTCCGTCATAAAGAGCGCCCAAGGTCACAAGGCCTACTCCACCCCACTCCATGACATTCTGGTCCCACTTCTCCCTCTCCCCGCCCTGTTTAGTGCCTAGCAACACCCAACCCCCATATCATCAGCCCCGAACTCCCCTTCCCGGATAAACGAGAGGCTCGGTGTCTGGCGGAGTCCAACCGCTACTAGATCTTTGCCATGGGGCGCATTTGGAGGATGAGGTCGGGGCCGCGCAGCCCCATACGGAGGTGGTGCCCCTCGACGGCAGCTGGCTTTTCCCTCAGCTTCCCTCCTGCTCCAAGGTAGTACCGGCCTCACCGTCCATCTCGCTCGTAGCTTGCGCACTTGGGACAACCTTGTGATTCAATTGACTACTGGCGAGTGTAGTGAGTATTCAAGAGGAAATACAATAAACTTACCATTGTGAGTGCCTCCATCGATATCAAAATCAGGCATTTACCATTCTTAAAGTCTTCGGCGCACCGATCCCCCCCCCCCCACTCTGAGCTCGATTGGCGTGGTACGGGCGGACTAGATCCCACTTGGGTGTCCCAGTGATACCTAAATGATCCCGCAATAGGGTTGTAATTGCGTGAGTGTCGTGTGTCTTGTCCACAAATATGATCTTTGGGCGGAGATTGTCGCGGTCAGGATCGCGGTCAGGAAGGAGCTGGAGGAGTTCCTCGTAAGACTCACTTCCATCTTTCATTAGGTAGATCGAGTACTCGATATTTGATCGAAAATTCCCAAGATTAATTTCGGCGAGTTCCCGCTGCTTGCCGAGATGAAGACAGTCGATAATCGACTTTTTGATAGTCGGAGTTGCCGTGGCGGTCGCCGTAGAGAACGGGATGTCGAACATCATCCCTCGAAGGTTTCCAACGCGCCCGTAATCCTTTCGAAAGCTCCCACCCCAGGTATGTATCACATGTGCCTCGTCCACAACTCCAAAGTGTCATATTCATCTAATTCCGATGACATTACCACGTTTCGCAGCCGATCCAAGCTCAAAAAGGCCTCAGGCGATGATATCACCACCTGGTATTCGCCATTGAGGATTTTCTATGCAAAACAAGTACGTCATTTCGAATGTATGCGCTTAGAACACCCATACTCACCCGTTTCTCCTCCTCCCAGTTCGAGTTTTGGTTAATCGCAATGGCGCGTACGCCCCAGCCTTCCATATACTTCACTAACTGCTCTTCAATGTAGTTTAACGGTGCGAGAATCCACGATATTGACTTCGGGACCATGAACGGGACTATCGCAAAGGTGAGCGACTTGCCAGCTCCAGTCCCAGCGATAATGAACGTACCATTTCCAGCAAGACGATCCAGCGTGTTCTGTATCTGCCACTCGTTCGGTGTCTTTCCATTGGTGCGTTTTCGTGTCTCGTCGATGATCTTTTGGCGCAACTCGATGGTCGCGGCATCACTGGCAGGCACGGGCAATGGTGTAGAATCACGCCCGGGAGTCTCCATTTCGTCGGTTTTTTTGTATAAATATGTTAAATATATAAAATAAAATAACCTTAGTGCGTTTCCCGGACAGTAACTAGGTTATTCCATGAGTCGGACGAGTTGCGATTGGGTGCGAGAGCACAAGTCGCCACGGCGCTTAACATTTGATGGATTGCAAATTCAACTTTTCCTAGTAAAATCGTTCGTTCGCGCGGCCTCAGCATCGTTTTCAGTTGCAATATAATCACGTGCAAGTTGCTAGTCTGTAACTGTTTCTTCAGCAACAACGACGTGTGTGCTCTGTTGTCTACAAGACCGATTACCACCTTGTGCCGTAGGTCTTGCATTGTTATAATAATTGGTCACTTGATTTCTCGCAGTACTGAATCACTGCATAACATATAGACTATCAAATGTCGCAGCCACTTAAGGACAGCCGTGTCGAAATAACGCCGAATCACAGCACTCCCCTTGGCATGGCGCGTGAATATCCCGAAAAGGAGAGCATGCCCCTACAAGAGGAGCTGTTGTACCACGAGGAAGGCACACGTGAGTTGTAGCTTACAGGTGTTACATGCCATGCACCGATTAAAATGTGTGCAACAGCCTTTGGTCGTGTTCTTCACTCATTTGAGTTCCGCGTGAGTGGTGAACCAGTGGTGGTACGTCCAGGCTTGGTCCTCGCAGATGGCTCGGGAAACCTGGAAGCTGTCGGTATCATTGGCACCATTTACAATAAGGAGGGACTTTTCGGGCAGTGTGGGTGGTTTGGGGGGCATGACTTAGATTGGTTCTGGGTCTCTCTCAAAGGTATAAAGGAAATTAAGGTTGACGAAGACCTTCGGTTTCGTCGTGGGTAGGTAATTCCGTTTGTCATGCTAAATTTCAATAAATTGACCTAGAAACCAAAGACAGTCGTGCATCTGGCTTTACACACAGCTTGGTCAATATGCTTTGCTACTCCCGCGGGGGTCATACCGAGAAATGTGGGAGGAGACATTGGCAGGATTGGGACCAAATGCATCGTCTGCCATGTTCCGGCTATGGCCGACTGGTGGCACACGACCCACCTGGTGGGATGACAGGTGGAAGGATGAATGGCCATTCGAAAAAGATTCTGTGACCGAACATGGTGTTGGGTCAAAAAGAAGAGCTTCGAGCGAGCTTCAAGCGGAAGCGAGGCAGGACGACACGCTAGCTGTCAAGTGGAAGATGCTGGGACCACGAGGTGAACAGGCTAACCAAGGTCAGCTGCGAACAAACCTTGATCAACGTTCCCAATGGGAACTATCGCCATGTGGATTGGCACCCACACGTTCGTTCAAATTCAAGGGTGATGGTGAGAAGGAAACTGTGCTAGGAGCAAAACGCGTTCCTATAAATACTTCAAAGAGGAGGGGGAGGTCTTTGAAAAGATAGAATGTCATTGAAAGAACGTTTGTAATATACATTGCACACACAATAATAATGAATGTTAGCGAATGACCGCATGTGTTGATAAACACAGCAGATCACCCAGATTGCGGACAGAGACGGCGCGTGACCGGCGGATGCTCGTGGCGGATGCAAAGTCGGGATCGCGTTACTTCCTACGACCGCCACCGCCGATCCGTCGACCGCCACCTGTTCCGTATTCCATTGTACATCCTACCTGTGAATAAAATTTATTGTTGCCTACCATGGTACCCGAATGCATGATGACACTAGCATGGGAGGAAGCTTGAAGGGTGAGCACTGTGGAGGTGGGACGGCTAAATCCTAATTATTTCTACAGTCTAAGAAGGGGATCGGGGCTGTTTTAGGCCTCGATCGTGTTAAATGCCACTGCGCCAAGTGCAAGGGCATAAAGTCTCACCCACCCGTAACGGTCGAGAAACATATGGTACTCTACGGGCACATGGATTCAAGTGGCGAGAGCGCGCCACAGGCCGACTCACCCAATTCCCATATTCCCATCTTGCTTACCAAGCCTCCACCCGCAGCTATGGATGTAGACTATATATCTCGCACTGCCTCTCCTGCTATGTCCGACAAATCCATGGACCCTCCAGAAAATCCCAGGCTGGCAGCACACAATATCGCCATGGAATACACTGTACCGTTATATAATACTGAAATTTAGGATACACTCTAAATTTTAGGACGTTTTACTAGTGTCATGAGCACAAAACAACATACTAACTTATAGATTTAGTACGAATCATACTGAAATTAAGGTATATATATACTAAAAAGTGGCATCCTAATTTTTAGGATCATGTCGCTGTACAGTGGAACCACTGGTTCGGACTCCCCCAACCCGTGTCTACAAATCCCGGGCTTCCGAACTGGCTCTCGATGGACAATTTAACTTGCGGCGTGCCCCCTTGCGAACTCCGAGTCCGGCTCTAGATCACTCTCTCGAGGCTTGCACAATAATCCCCTCCAGTCCCAAAACCACAATTAATGAATTATTATTCGACAGTTGGCTGGACCCGCCTCGTTTTCATCCTACCTCGCCAGTTCCATCTGAATACGACCCTACAGGAACTCCTCTACCCGCCACCCCACTTTGCAACACTCCTGAGCCTGATGAAGCTGCTCCCGAGGAGAATCGGAGGTTCTTTGCAAACCTTTTGGATGTGGGCGATGACGATTTCGATCTCGGCTCTGATTTCGGCGGTGGACCAGAGGGTATGGAGATGGATGGAGGGCCAGATGGTGAAGGAGCCGAGGGCGATGGAAGGGAGGAGCAGGATGAAGAGGGTGATAACGGGGAAGAGCAGATGGCACAAGCTCAAATCGATGATGACAACCCCCCAATCCAAGACATCGATGACGATGACGAGGACCCAAATGAGGAAGGGCCAGCGGCCGCGTTCCGGGAGCATCCAATACTACGGAATATTTACCTTCGGACATATATCGACCCCAGATTTCACCATGCAACCAAAGAACGAATTCGAAACACACTTATGTCGCACAAGTTAGCACTCGAATCTGCGGCTAGTGTTGGAGTTCTCACCCACTCCTTTCCACATGCCTATGTCAATGGTATTCAATATGGCACCGATTTTCACCACCGAGCATACAACTCCCGTTACGCCCATATCAACCCCGAGTGACACCTAGTACTGATCAAGAGGATTTACTGGGTGACATTGCCTGTTCAGGGAGGCGATAGAGAGGTCTTATGCGTGGTTGTACAACGCTTTCAAGCTCCTGCACAGCAACCAGGGTTTCCTTGGGACGAATGGTAGGTATTTTATTGTATCTTGGTCAATTTACTCATCCATTTCCAAGGGAGATCAGCTCGGGATCAGAGCTTGGCGATTCCAAGAGCTTGACGAACCCGAGGTCATTAATGTCACGCGCTTCAGCGGGACATTTGCCTTGTCCGATATCCAAATGCAAACTGGTCACATTTGTAATGAAGCCGGTGCGTTCAAACCCCAGAGTATTGATGTCTCCGACTAGTTACCCTAGGCCCTCATTCCCTCAGAATGAGCCCGAAATTTTCGATAATGGAGAGCAGTAGGTCCGTATATATGTTCCAGCTGTTATCACGCTTCTAACCATCGAGTTTAGTCACCGTATAATTTTATTTTATAGAATCGAATCGCATTACAATCACATTTCGAGAGCGAGATACAGCCAATGCGAGATAGTATACACAAAGGATAACGAGTGGATAAAGTTGGATAATAAATAGAAAACACACATATCGGGAGTGGATTTCGGAGTACACAGTAAGTGTGTTATCTTACTTCTTACAGCTAAGTTTTGATGCCAACGGCCCCTTTGCACTCCCTTCTTCCATCCCTCTCCCTCTCCCTCATCGGCTTGATTCTTTTTGTGACGAGCCAACCATCTAATTGGCTCGGCTGGGGCGGTCGCTTTTTTCTGTCACTTTGAAGCTGGCAAGTCCTTGCTGGCTTCTGGGGTCTGTTTTGGGGCGGATGTCGGGGCCAAAGTGGGTGATGGAGATTTTGGGGGCGCGGGAGCTTGATCCCCGTTCTGTCCCAATAACACTGGGTCTGCAATTCAAGTAAGCAAAAGACTTGAATAGAGGAGAGAGACATAGTACTTACCAATCTGCACCCCAAAGACTCGGTTAGATGCAGGAGCCACCCCGGGAGCCATTGCTGCAGGTACAAATTGTCCATCGATGTAATGCCCCCCATTCAGCTGATAATCGCATGGACCACGGCTTTGGCCACCGGCGGCGGTGGGAGTGGCAGAGGGAAATCTGAATCTGCGCAAGGGTGTTCAGCCTCCATGGGGGTAGTGGGCACTGGTGGCTGAGCACTAGCCAACTCAGTAGGCTCATGGGAAACTGGAATCAGCTGTGGCCACAGAGAGATCTCGGGGAGCAAGAGCTGGGGTAGTAGATCGGCGATGATCGGCTTCGAGAAGCTGTGCCCCTGGGGGCATTGAGTCGAGGAATTTGCGAGGCCGTACTCTGTAGCGCCCAGTTAATTGGGTGACGTCTGGCATGGTAATGCGTTCAAGATCAATGAGGTGCGTGGATGCTTCGTACTCCTGTGGGTGGTTTTGTCTCCAGATTTTACTGATTGCCCAACCTGGCCGGTTGTCTTCTTCCAGTGGCATCACCGGCTCGTCCACCCTAACATATACAAGGTCCTTTTTTTTTGCTTGGTCGCTTTTGAACGCGATGCTGCTTTCAAGTCGAGCGAATCCTTGATGGTCAGGACCTACCCCAAACCTAGTAAGCATCTTATTCCATTCATGGTCCAAACAGCTTACCTCACCTGCAACAAAGGACGGGACAAGAACAATCTCTCGCAAAGAGTCGTTTGTGTCGGCAACCGGTGGTGACTGGGCACGAGGTGGGTAAAGAAAGCTGAAATCGGGTAAATTATGGTCAACACAGGTGCCCTGGCTGGCTGTTGCGCGCTGGGTGGCCTTCTACAAGAGGGAGGTAAGTTACACCCCCTCGCCTTCTGATTCAATGCTTACTGTTTTCTTCCGCCCATTTTCACGATTGTTTTGCCTCTTCGAGGCCAGACTTTCGGGAAATGTTCCCTTGGCAATCTTCCTTGCGTCGCCCGAGTAGGACTTCCATGGCCCCCCTGCAAAGCCCGGGATATTTCTTTGTCGGACACCGTTTTGAGGTATGACCAATAGAGCGCAGGCATTTCCGACTCCACTCGAAATTGGGAAAGAAAATTCGCTCCCCAGACCTTGAAGTTCTGTTCAAAGGTTCTCTCCCATGCAGGCGTAAGTTCCTCAACGCATTTTTCATTTGTTGTCCAGTACTGAATAGCGCCACGATCATCTTTAACGGTCGGGCGCGCTTAGCTCCCAGTCACCACACCAGTTATGTTCCGGAAAACCATTCTACAATACGCCTATATAGAATGTGAGTGAGTGGATAAAGTTGACACTGAGTTTATTCACACACCGTGAGTGCATTAGTGCATCCCCGTTCATCTAGCCCGCTGGTGGCGGCAGTCGTGTTAGGCTGACTGGTTGAGGTAAGATCTACCGATCCCCCCTCTGGTTCATTGCTAACATTCCCGCGTTGAATACTCTTGATGTTCTGGACGAGGTCATCATGCGACATATTAGCCAGTTCGTCAGACGTAAACGCCGTCCCAGTTCGCTTAAGCCCTGCTCAATGGTAAGTGTTGCCCCCCCCCCCTTTGGTGTATTTTACTCACCTTGCTTCAGATGAGGCACCCTATCCACCTCTGAATGCCTCGATTTGTCCTGGGCACGTACAGAGTTAGAGTCGTCAGAGTCGCTCCTCTCCGCCTCCTGCTCTTTCTGAGCTATGTTCACGAATACGATGGTAAGTTAGCATCTCACGTAAACCACCAGGCGCCCACTGACCATTGCTATTCACATTGCTCTCCCCATGTGGTTGGGGATGTTGAGATTGACCCCCAGGGCCACCAACACGTCGAGAATTTCCCAGTATATAACGCGCACACATATCGCAGTCAAATTAGAGGGGATCCACAGAGGTTTGTCCATTCGCGCAGCTTATGCGAACGGGCGCCGACTCTAAAAATTTCAGTCTTCTTCGCGACAAACAAGACCAGTGAACACTGTCAACAAACTCGACAATTATGGTCGACTTCGATGCTTCGTTGCTGTATATAGTTAAATTAAAATATATGCGTTATATTATAAGTAGCGCGATTACTATATATGAGCCTAGAAGAAAATCCGCCAGGGACAGGCTGCAGACAGATGCGGACAGGCCACGTACAGACTGAGGATAGCCGCGGAAATTCCAGGGTGATCTGCTGTGTTTAAAACTACGAACGATCCCTCACTGGATAGGACCATGGTTATGCCCCCGCAGCAAGGAAACAGCAAGCATTAGCATTCGATTAGGAACGTCATTGGTAACCCATTGCCTCATGAGGATAACCGTTGCTCAGTTGTAATTATAAGGGGAGCGAATCAGCGTTAATCGGCTGAAAAGGCTCGATCTAATGACGCACCACTGGCCGAATTCAACGCTGACATGTCAGCACGATGAGTAATTCTATTTGTGGACCCTGTCGGCTTTTCGGTAAACAAGTTCACGTGGTCAGAGATTTTCTTGCATATATTGATAAGGCGCCACGTGGGCAGAAAGAATGCGCAAATCGATTGGAGCCGGCAGATAGCTTCGCACCACGCTTATTCTCCTGCACAACCAGTACTACATACCATGTCCACTGTAATGACCGAGTCTTACAAGCGTGTGCGACCTCAGATGTCTGAAGCCGAAGGACAACGTCCAGCCAAGCTCGCCAAGCCCACATTTGATCCTGAATCAGTTAGCGAAAAAACAGGCGGCGATTCAAACCTTTCCGTGCCGCAGCCTCGTACACCACCCTCTACCCCCTCTTCTGCAATCAAGAATACACCATATCGCCGTAGTTCTTCACACCCAGTGTCGATCACAACACAGCTCTCACATTCATCCCAAACCCGTGCCATCAAGGAAACCCTTTCACCTGCCGCTGCCAAAGAGGCAAAGGACAGGGTAACATCCCTAAAGCAATATGAGCGGGGCCGTGTGGAAATGGCACATATGCTCCGTTTGGAGATCGACGGGGCAGTTTATGAGTACTCTAAACTGTGCGATGAGCTCTTCCATACTGAGGAGTCCCATGTCGACCAGATTATGGAAAAGATAACCAATTCACCCCCTCTGCAACGCAATGCTAGCGGCAAATGGTCAATTGAATGCATTGACGCCCTTTCCCCCGAAGACACACAAACACACGCCGCCTGTGCGAAAATACTGGACATCATTTCGGTGGCTGCATTCCGGTCTACGCCGTTTAGACCTAGGCATGAAACCATCGTGCCTGGTAGTTCAAGCTATATGAAGGGTGATCATTTAGATGACACGAACACTTCCCCAGATGTTATACAGGCGACTCTCGGGCACCGGGAAGACAAGCGACACTGGGGGGATGTGGAATTTTTTGCGGAGTGCAAGGGCAAGTGTGACCAACTTGGCGAGGCACTGCTTCAAATTGCACGTTACGCGCGGGCGGCATTCACCCACCAAATCTATCGCAAACACATATTTTCTATTGCCTTTTGCGGCACTGCGGTGACTTTTGTTTGGATCACACGGAGCGGCATCATTCATTCACCTCCCATTGATCTCAAGAAGGATGCTGAGGCTTTTATTCGTGCCGCCTGCGGTCTGTTTGCCCTGAACGACTCTAACTATGGTTACAACACACACTTCTACTATTGGCCCTCACTCGCGGACGAGACTGACACAACAGATCGGCAGCTTCGAGTCGAGACGGGCAACTGGCGCTGGATCATTATCGAAATCCTATGTTACCGACTGTGCCTTGTAGGCAGAGCCACGCTTGTAGTCCTGCTGAGTAGAGTTGGGAATCCACAGCATCGTGCTGTCCTCAAAGTGATATGGTGTCCTCACAGCCGGGTAGACGAGAGCAAGAACCTTGAGGAATTCAAGGACTGTCCAGGAGTATGTCAGTGCCGATGGAGCATTTGTGAAGGATCCACTGCCGTTCTAGACCCTGGATGCCTGGGCCCTTCTCCCGTGCAAGCCGAATTCTTCGAAGTTTCCGACGAAGAAAAAGCTACGGTGTATGAGACCACGCACTCTTCTGGCCGCCGTGCTTATCTGCTTGGGCAAGTCAAGCACAAGAAAAGACGCCCGCGTCCTACCAACGAGATAAGGGTCTGTAACATGATCCTGATGGACGAGGGGGTGAACCTATGGCACATCAAGCACCCCGTCCATATATTGCGAATTTTGAGAGACGGGCTGGTTGGTGAGTTATTTAATAGAATGGCCTATAATGATTGCCGACGCCCTTCTTCCCAAAGGCTATGCAGAGGTTGTCCGCAAGGGATATGTTCATCGAGATATTAGTATAGGAAATATTCTCTGCCAACCTCGCAATCCTGTCGAGCTCATCGAAAGTTTTTGGGAGGATAAAAAACCTGATTCGGACTATTGCGACAATGGCACAATCCTGGATGATACTTCCGATAGATATAACTTCGATGACATAACCTTCCTGGTACCGGAAGAGGCAATAGAGGGGTAAGTTGATTCTGTTACAATAGAAATCCATTAACCTATGCCACTTTCAGAGAAATCGAATTGAAGGATTATATCAAGGAAAGATATGCGATGCAGAAGCCACTTGGGAGTTTGTTCGATTTCGAGTTCATGGTACGCGAATGCAGGCACTCAAGCGAAGTGCGTTCTATTGCAGATCGAACTGTGAGTTAAGTCTAGCAAGCACCGTAGGGATGTATAGCTAAATATTGGTGGCAGGGGACCATTGCATTCATGTCAGCGCAGATTCTCGATGCGACGGAGAAACAGCCAGTGGTGCACTCCTTTATGCATGATCTCGAATCATTCTTCTGGGTATTTGTCTGGCTTATCTTCTCGCGAGCCAAACGTGAAAACCGCCTGGACACCTATAACCGGAAACAGTTCGGAATGCTCTTTGTGGGTGATGCAACTGCAGCATGGAAGAAGATCATAATCATAGAGCACGGAAAGGCTAGTGGGCTCCTTAAGTCACTAGTTGAGAACACCAGCTGGGAAAACATACATTTGGTTGGGCGCAATTTCGCAACTTTCCTCAACAATTATATGTACAGCCATTCACCCGCTGGTGGTGCCGGTTCGGCAACCTTGTTGATGACTTCGATGGAGCCCGATGAACTTGCCAAGGCGGAACCACAGTCGCCAGAGAAAATGCGTTGGGAGGAAAAGTGGAGAGTCATCAAGCATCTAATTGATATTTTTGATGTAGCAATCGTTAAGTTCCAGGAGAGTTAGGTTTCTTGTTGTAAATGGATGTCATTTATTCGATTAGAGAAAACAATATATTATAACCATTTGTGTTTCATGGGTGATACATAGCGTTACCACCGGACCGCCGGACTAGGGAGCTACATGGTACGACCGGTAGCTACCCGTGGTAAACACGTGGCCCCAGTCGTTCGTGGTTTAAATTTGCAATCTACCATACCAGATGGTATTTTACCGAGTGAACTGTGGTTAACCGTGGTTAACCGATGATTACATACCAAGTCCATGTATAGTATAAATGTCCAAAAATAGATAC
>WSTI01004025.1:0-11592 GCA_019616915.1 Ceratobasidium sp. 423
CCACCACAATCTTATTCTCGCCTTCCCATGGTCCCTGAAAGAGTCTCGGAACTGGGTCTATTGATCCTCGTGGATTCGACATGTCGTAGATCCTGCGAAAGCACGCTTTTCAAGATAACTATGGTCGGTTGGTGCTGAGGGGTGGCGATATACTCCGAGTAGCCACACTCCACGTGACTTTAAATGATTCGGGAGGCAGTGTGGGTCCAAACTTGTACAAACTATTGGAGACTCCCATGACAACGTTTAGTGTTGAGGCTCCACAATCCCGATCCAGTTATTGAGATGCCACCAAGTTATATTCATTTTACACGAATCAAACATTTACATTCCGATTCTGATACTGGGTTGTTATGACTTCAGATGTCCACGGGGTCCCCCGGAACCACAAATACCGGCCCCGTACGAGTGATACCCTTGTGGTGGCAAAATATTAGTAATATTCATGCACCTAAGGCTAGTGTACCCACCCTTTCCTGCCATTCGATATAGGCTTCAAGTTCAGTGCCGCCGAAGCGCATGCACACCTCAATATCCAAGCTCCAGAAATCAGATCCACCCAATCCAACTTTCTTTTCCAGCGCGCCTTCCAGACCCCGAAGGTCGGCCCTAATTGTACATGCTTTTCGAAAGCTGGGCAGTAAATTATCTATGAGGGGCGTATTAAGTTAGTCGCATAGCGGGTTCCATGAAGGATCGTTTACCATCTGTATCCCAAGCCCAATCCGGGTCATCATCCGCTGGGTAGCGATATATATCCATAGATAAGTCCTTCAAGTCTGGGGTTGGCGTTGAATACTGGCCGGTGTACGTTTCACGACATACAGCCTCTGCGTCCAGGGCCACGCCCTATTTTCAGACGGATGTTAGTGCTGTCAAGTTCACAAGACCGTAGAATTTCCGACCAACTTTGGGCACAATTTGAGACCATACTCCACGAACGACCGGCAGACCATGAGCACCAAGGTACATCTTCCTTTCTCCAATACCATCCATCCAAGGGAGAGCGACTCTTCCGCAAATCACACCAAATGAGTAACGCGGAGCGCGCGAGGACACGCTGTTAACTATGCTCCAGATGACTGCCCCATCAGCCACCGCTTTCGAGCTAATATCCGTAATTAGTAATCGTCAATAAGACAACGTGTTTGATTTACGTAGAATCATTCGTCCGCGTGATTTGACAACCTTGCGGCTCGTATCGTTTCTTGAATTCGTTCCGGAGATAAGGGCTATCTCCAAACCCGCCTACCAGTAGAATATGCTAAAATGGAGAAGTGAGAGCGGGAAACATGAGCAAGTTGTGATACGTACGGGTACAGACAGGTCTTTTATTTGCTGATCGACGCTCGAGATGATCTCCGTAGCGCATACATCGAAGAATGATTTCATGGTGGCTCTGCCAATAAAATCACCGGATGAGATCTGGTCATTCAAGTGCCGTTGTACCCTTACCCAGGCAATGTCATGCGGCCACGGCGTACCCTGATAGAGGTATTATTGAAGCGCGAATTTCCGACTGTGATATTCTGATCCGATTCTTCATCCTGGAAGGCTCTCTTCGCGCCAATCTCGAAGTCTTTCATGCCAGCCTTCGTGTAATCTTTCACTTCGTCCTGGTCTAGTCCGACGCTGGATAACGTCCTTCGTAGGTAACCTTCTGCCTCTAGATCGACGAATATTGCTCCAGCTTGTACACCTGTCAATGTAAAGTGAGAGCTAACTCTGGAAACCATAAGTGTAGTACCAACAGGCTGAGGCGCGCTTCTCCGTCAGCTTGAGCACAGGATGTGCCGAAATAACAGAGTATAACGTTGAATCAACCGTGGAGCCTCCAGCGTCACAGACCGCAAAGTTAGTCCCGGGCTGATATTGGACAGTTCAGTGCAAGCCATTTGATTGAGGCGAATCAATTTACCTGAAGCCTGCTACCGAGATTCGTATGGTGAATACAGAAATGGACCGACGCTTCGGCTTCAGTCAAAAATCGAATATTCTTCTGAGCATGTTCAGAGGTGGAGAACCCAGCCTCAGTGGCAACTTGGCGCAGGAAGGCTTGTTCCCGAATACCCCAGCCATTGGGGTGTGCTAGTACAACTTCCATAGTAGAGTGATAACGCTCCCATATTAACTTCCCGTCGAGGATTCGGTCTTCAAAGTACTCCTTGGTGTGCTTAAGTAGATACCTGAGGAAATCGGTGTAAATTTGTCGCAAGGCCACACCGGGTGGCAAATCTTTACCACCGTCAGCACAATAGATTTAGACTCCCATGCGCAAGCTTACCATCCAACTTCAAGTCGTGCTTTGTTTTCATATCGTCAGGATGGAGATGGAGTTTGAAATGTTTTGCGAGAAACCAGCCATTATCTTCAGCTTCTTCTTCAATCTGGGGTAGTAAGGCCTCGGCACCAAACGCCCTCGCCTATGACGGTGTTTAGTTGCGATATCATTGCCAGAGACTAATAGTTTGGACAAACCTTATCGGTTGTGTCGTACCAGACGAGCGTTGGAATCTTACTTTGTAGGTTATGCACTTCTTGTCCGGGCCATTTTGTTACCCGGTGTATGAGTTGCTCCGCCCCTAATCGATGTCAATAAAGGGAGTGAGGATTATTGTCCGTCCACACTCACCTGCCTGCAAGAAGGTGAAAGCCACACCACTCTGTGTCGTCCCTATATCGATTCCCATAATGATCTTACTTTCGCCTTCCCATGGCCCGCGAAACGGCCTCGGTGTGGCCTCTACGGATGCTCTTGATGAAGCCATGATTGGTATTCTGGACAGGATCGACGCTACTCAAGTAGCCACCAGATGTCTGGGGAATAGTTTATTAGCCACGTACAAGTCCAAGTTAAATCATGCTAGATCGAGATTGCCCACCTGCTTTAAATACGTATCTCGTTAAGTTCCACCGCTTTGGTCGTGGATAGCCCGGCGTTAGTCAGCGTCAAAGTCGACGTGGTACAGTTCGATTTGTGGTGAATGCTGTAGCCACTCGTTTGATCCCGATCACGTAATCAGCCTCGTGCCACCCCAGAATTAGTTTAGCAGAGTCACTGCGCCAAAGGTAATCGGTGGGTTTAGGGCTAGTAGGCACTATGAAGGGCACATATTGTCGCGTCACCCTGACAATTATAGAAGGTCAGCTTTCCCCGTTTCCCACCACCGTACTTGAAGTTAAGCGTTTGGGAGACCAATTGCCAACCTAACATATAAACAATAAATTATATATCATACCGACCCCAAAGTACTCTCGAAAGCTCAGTATTCGGGTTGTGGCTGGTGGGTGCCTTGGCGCCCGGGGGGATGGTCTCCCTAAGCCTAATTGTACATGTTTACCGCACTCTCGTTGTGTAGTTTGCAATATCCCAAACATATGCGGATCCTAAGAGGCGACTGTTGTAGTCCTAATTGCATCGGTGGATTCATACGCACGAATCCGTGGAAAGTTGGTCCAATATGGTTTGTGATGCCTATCAACTCTTGTGCTTAAAATATCAAAAATATTACCTAGGGTATACTGATTTATCTGGTACGGATGAGGTAGTAAATGTATATGGCCCGCCACTTTAAAGATATGTTCAGTAGGATACAGGGTACAAGCATGCAGTATAAATTGAAAGTTCGACATGACCAATCTCGGCTTCGGGGCTACATGTACAAATTCTCGGTAGCTACAAGAGCTCTACAGACTACTGTTTCTTCTGGTGGTTGGCCTCCGCCGACTGCTCGTTGTGAGATCAATCCCAGGCCAAGAGTGCCCAGTACGTGTTGTGCTTGAGGCTTAGTTTCGTCCGGTTCGAACTCTTCCATGTATGCAGGGTGGAAATGGCCTTTGTACGCCGGCATACGAAAATCGCCGAGCATAATAACTTCCCCTTTCAGTTTGGCATTCCATACCCATGCCACCTTGATCAATTCCCGTAGATGATCGAGCTGATGCTCTTCCAGTGGATTGTCGACCTGCCCAAAGAAGTAAATAAACAAAGGATTCAAGCGCGTGTTCAGAAATTCCTTTGTTATTTCTCTGATTGTACTTTCTGTTGCAGCATCGCTCGAAGATTTATAAATGCTCTTGAATGTACTTGATCGCCATTTTCCGGATACAGCTTGGGGCTCTATCAAGGCGATGCTCAGTTCAAAGAGCAGTCAGAGTGATACGAACTGACCTCGTTCTCGAATGTCCTTGTATACGTCATGCAAAAGTTTACTTTGAGCAATGGGGATAGAGGGATGGAAAGGCCAGAATACTCTGCTGAATAACATGCTGCAGAGTAGGCCACGGATTGAAAAATCGAGAAAGCCCTCAACATCCATCCCTTCGCCTTTGGTGGATGCAATCAAGGAGGGCTTGCCATCGATATGCCCAAGCAGTAACTTTAACTCAGACAAATTGCGAGCATCTAGAGCAGTTGTTTTGCCAAGATCCTTGCTAAAGACAGCAACGACATATTTGTCGGTAAGATATTCAGAGAAGGAACGCCCAATGTCGTCGATACGGCGATTCAAGTCCTGGAGCTCTTGGACGATCTCGCTCTGTTCAAAATTTTCCTGGAGCTGAAGCTGGGATCGAAGCGATGAGTATTCCTGATGGCTCTGCAAGAGTTCCCGATTTAACTTCGCTATTACTTCGTCTTGGGATACCTGGCGATCTTCATTTTGTTGGCGCGCGGTATGATATCGGTCGAGCTGGACATTTTTCTCTTGCAAATCAGATTTCAGCCTTTGCACTTGCGCATCGAAAGAGTCCTTGAGCCGTTTCTCTTGAGATGCAAGGTGAGATCGGAGTGCATCTATCTCATAACACCCCAAGAGGTCTTCCATGTGAGATACGAACTCAGCGCGGGACATGCGAGAGAATTGTTGTATCGGAAGCGGGATAGATCTTTTCAACGAGTAGGCTTTCAAAACTTCCTGAAAGCCATTCCGCTCGGGATTGAACATTTCGATGCGTGCACCTTTGCTAGTAAATACGTTGAATACGGAACTAGGGTGACGCAGTTCGTCAACGATGGTGGGATCTGCTGCACGGAGATTGTCACACGCCACAAGAATCGTGAGTCGGGACAAGCCGACTGAATCGAAGAAAGCTACTGAAAGTACTGCAAAAACCCGAGCAAGGGCTCTGCTTTGAAGCGTGTCGCCTGCTTGATGAATATATAGGATCCCACTGATACGCAAGTCCCCTCTCCCTCTGGTTAAAGGCATAGCGCATGAGCAGGATATTGTTTAGTAGGTACAGGAACTCACGGGTGCAGAAAGTAGTCACCGATCTCTGCGAGCACTTCTGCGTCACTCATACGTGGGTTATCAAAGCCAGGAGTATCAATAAATCTAAACTTATAACCAGAGATGGAGACTGGTTTAGACTTGGCAATGGAGGTATTGGAGCAGGGATGGCGGATTTTGCTCCGTTTGTTGCCGAAAGCATTATCGATATGCTACTTGAGGTCAGAGGCGAAGTAACACCAGGGTGTAACACTTACATATGATTTCCCTGACCCAGAGCGGCCCAAAACTCTGTATCTGCTGGTCGGTATCCCAGATCTGATGGCTGGTCTGATACTCACAGCAGGTACGTGACACTTTGCTGGAGTGGCCGCTTGCTTTCCTCCTCGATCGGAACGAATTCATAATCGTTCATCGTTGCATAAAACTCCTTGGATGTCCAGATGTTATTGAAATTGCCCCTTGGAGCAGTAATCCGATACTATGGAAGCGTGTAGCTGAAGGGTAAGCTCTGGGTGTATCGTTGTTGTGGCTAATCTCTGGCGATGGTGGCCAATGTCAGTGTACATCACGTGTTACAAGCTTGGATAAATATGAATATCAAAAAAGGTGCATTACGTGTTGATAACCCTCACTCCAGACACAGTTTCGATTAGAAACTCGTGACCGTTGATGGTTGTATTGGTTCATTACAAACGACCTCGGGCTCGGTACCATCGAAACACATTTAAAGTCACAGATAACTATTGACTGAACTCCCGTACAAGCGCGACATCTGCCTTCTATGTAACAATCCAATATAGTGCATTCTATCTAACCTGTAGATAAATGCATGTTAGTCTACAGGAAATTTACCCAGCATTACCCGAAATATCTGGCATTTTTAAGCAGAAAATCCCGAGTACACGGTGATTGTGAGGTCATGGCATCGAGCCTGGTCCTTGCGACCTTGGTCGCGGGACTTGAGGCACCCGAGCCAACCTTCGACTCGCGACCACATCACTCGCCAAAGGAGTACCTGGTCGGAGGCTCGGTGCCTTTCCGTCCCACTCACAATTCCCAATAGTTTAGAGTAGAGGTCACATTACTCGACCCACAAGTTCTGCTCGCGTCTCGGGGACCCCGGTTCACCCATTGTCATTTCTCCGTATACGGAGAAATGGCAAAAGTATACAGGCGTCCCCTATTCTACTAGCGTGGCCCTTCACTCATACCACAGACCCCATACGCACTATGTATATACCGCATATATACCATACATATACCTCCTATTGCGCGTATGTAAACACGATTCATATTTCGGATGGATAGTGCCACAGGCAGAGGTGCACTTGCATGAATGAAGCTGAAGAGGCATGTGTGTTATGAATAATATCTTTATTGCGGCTCCGGAGGGGAAGGGTTGCATGCAGGCATTTCACCTACCACATTTATTCGTGTATACTACGCCATTGTATGCGCACCAATCTGCGAGCACGAATGTATGCATATCTGACACCAGTGCTGGCAATTTTGGGGTCAGGGGTTTTTTCCCCAGTCACAACCGCTGTAGCTGCCAACAAGCGGCATTCACAGTCATGTTAGACTCAGCTCTGTGAGCATGGGTTAGTAAAGCTCGAACACGTGTTGCATTCACTGTTCTGGAGAAAACATGGCCAAAAGCCGGCCCTTGACCAATTGCCAACACTGTTTGGCACTCAGCGTGTCTTTTTGACCCGATGTGCTCTTGCTGTCCCCCCCCCCCTTTTACTCAAACCTTTTTTGAAACTGGAATAAATATTATCCGGGAGAATACGGAATACAAGCTGGTACTATAAGTTGGGGGTTAAACAAGACCAATCTCGGCTTTAGGGTTACATGTACAAATTCTCGGTAGCCACCAGGGCCCTACAAACTACCGTTTCTTCCGGTGGTTGGCCTCCACCAACTGCCCGTTGTGAGATCAATCCCAGGCCAAGAGTGCCCAATACATGTTGTGCTTGGGGCTTAGCCACATCCAATTCAAATTCTTCCATGTATGTGGGGTTGAAGGGAGTTCCGTACGTGGTTACGCGAAAATCACCGAGTATAATAACGTCTTCTTTCAGCTTGGTATTCCATTCCCACGCTTCCTTGACCAGATCATGTAGATGACGAAGATGATACGCTTCAAACGGATTATTGATCTGGCCAAAAAAGTGAATGATCAGAGAATTCAGGCGTGCGCTAAAAAATTCTGTCGTCATTTCTCGGATCGCACTTTCTGTCGCGTCAGCACTTGGGGATATATAAATACTCTTGAATGTATTTGATCGCCATTTTCCGGCCACGGCTTGGGGCTCTGTCAAAGCGGTGCTCAGTTCAAAGAGCCGTCAGAGTGATATGAACTGACCTCGTGTTCTGATATCCTCGTATATATCATGCAACCATTTGCTTTGGCTAACAGGGATGGAGGGGTGGAAAGGCCTAAATACCCCGACATATAGCATGGTGCAAAGTAGGCTACGGATTGAGAAATCGAGGAACCCCTCGGCATCCATTCCTTTTCCCTCAGTAGACGAAATCAAGGAGGGTTTGTCGTCGGCACCACCAAGCAATATCTTTAACTCGTGCAAATTACGAGCATCTAGGGCGGTTGTGTCTCCAAGGTCCTTGTCAAAGGTAGTAAGGACATATTTGTCGGTCAGATGTGCTGAAAATGAACGCCCAATATCATCAATGCGGCGATTCAAGTCCTTAAGCTCTTGAACAATTTCGCTCTGTTCAAAATTTTCCTGGAGCTGAAGCTGGGATCGTAGCGAGGAATATTCCTGACGACTCTGTAAAAGCCTCCGATTCAACATTGTTATCATCTCGTCTTGGGTTGCATTGTGACCTTGGTTTTGTTGATGAGTGCTATGATATTGGCCGAGTCGAGCGTTTTTGTGTTCCAACTCGGAATTCAGTTCTTGTATTTGGATATCGAAGGTTTCTTTAAGCTTGTTCTCTTGGATCATCAAACGGGATCGAAGTGTATCCCGTTCGTAGCACCCCAGAAGATCTTCCATGTGGGATACGAAGTCAGGGCGGGACATGCGGGTGAACTGTTGTATTGGGAGCGAGATGGATCGTTCCAACACATAGGCTTCTAAAACGTCCTGAAACCCATTCCGTTTAGGATCGAACATTTCGATTCGTGCGCCTGCTGCAACAGCACCGCTGAATGCTGAACTAGGATGACGCAGCTCGTCAATGACTCCAGGACCCATTACAGGAATGTTATCGCAGGCCACAAGGATTGTGAGACGAGATAAGCCATCTGAACCAAGGAAGGTTCCCGAAATCACTTCAAAAATTCGAGCAAGGGCTCTACTTCGAAACGTGTCACCTGCTTGGTGAATATATAGGATCCCACTGACGCGCAAATCGGCTCTCCCACTAACCAAAAGCATCATACCATGAGTAGGAGGATACTTGGTGGGCATAGGGACTTACGGGTGCAGGAGGTAGTTACCAATCTCTGCAAGCACTTCTGCGTCGCTCATGCACGGGTTGTCGAACCCGGGAGTATCTATGAATCTAAAATTGCAATCGGAGATGGTGACAGCTTTGGATTTAGCCACGGTGGTATTGCGGTAGGAATACTTGGTTTCGCTCCATTTTTTGCAGAAGGCATTTTTGATGTGCTGCTTTGGTCAGGAGCGAAGCCAACGCTAGGGTATAGCATGCGAACCTACATATGATTTTCCTGACCCGGAGCGACCTAAAACTCTGTATTTATTCGTTAATGTCACGCATTCAACGGACATCCAGATACTTACAGTAGGTAAATAGGACTTTGTTGTCGTGGCTCAACGTTTTCCCACTCGGTTTCAATGAACTCATCACCACTATTCACCACCTCATCGGGTTGTCTGGGCGTCCCGAAAGCAACCGAAATCCTTTCTGCAATTTTTCTGGAAGTAGTACCCCAGATTTGTGGAGACATCAGGCCGAGATGTGTGTTTTGGAGTTCGTTGTGGCTAGCCTCCGAGGTGGTGGCCAATGTTGAGGTATGTCACGTGTTGACAACCAGCCGCAATTTCGAAATTCGTGTTCATTAAGGGACACTAATCCAGATATCTCATTATCTTCGTACCTGGCTGGATATGGATGTTTAACGAGGCATAGGAAACCAACTTGAGTCTAATTGTGGGGCGAAATGACCAGGACATATTCAAAAAGAAGTAATGTATGTATATGAGATCGAAGGAATACCCTGTTTAAGCGATAAAAAATCCTCCCAATATCCTCAGAACCTCGAGACCATTGTCGATAAATTACCAGTCGATACATTGGCAATAACAAGCGAATAATCACAAGCCCGGTGTCTTTTAGTATTGGAAGCTAAATATGCGACAACTACATAAGGGAATAGTGAGCATGTAACTAGGATAGAATGTAAAGAAGATCATACCTCAGTCCGAATAAAGAAGGACTGAGGAAAACAGAACATCGGGCATAGCCCAAAAATTGGACTCAGGGTCAAAACAAACAAACACAAAGTGCCACACTATATGCGTATCGATTGAAATACAACATTTAGGTCCCTGGTATTCAGCCGCTTGAGGATGCTGTCATTTTATGTGCGTTGTGAGCTGACAAACTATATATTTGCGTCGATACCTAGAGCATTTGCGTTCATTATGTCAGGAAACTGCCGCCTGATTATAACCCAATCCCCTGAATCTATGGTCAAACATTTAGACCCCAACAGGATCGCCTGGAACCACGAACACTGGCCCAGTGCGGGTTATTCCCTTAGACCATAAAGTATAAGTTGATTTAATCAGGTTTAGTAGGTTCTTAATTGCTCACCTTATCGGTCCATTCCAAAAAGGCCTCAAGCTCGGTGCCGCCAAAACGCATACACACGGCAACTTCTAATTCCCAGTACTCTGCTCCTCCCAGCCCAACATTTCGCTCCAATGCGCCCTCTAGTCCCCTGAGGTCAGCACTGATTGTACAAACTTTTCGAAAACTAGATAGTAAGTTTTCTGGAAGAGCGGTCAATCGCATACGATGATAAGTAGATATAATGTTTTCTAACCATCTTCACCCCATGCCCAATCTGGTTCATCATCTCCAGGGTAAGCGTATAAATCCATAGATAGAGATTTCAGGTCTGGGTTCGCAGTTCTATATGAATTACTATAGGTTTCTCGGCAGACGGCTTCGGCATCGAGCGCTATGCCCTATTTCAAGTATTATCACCTTTAGCCAACGGAGGAACTTTTACACTTGCCTTGCGAACTACCTGGGACCAAGCCCCCGGAATGACTGGCATCCCATGGGCACCGAGGTACATTTTCCTCCCTTGACGACCCTCAAGCCAAGGAAGAGCTATCCTGGCACAGATTGCGCCAAATGAATAGCGGGGGGCACGAGAGGATACGCTGCTGACTATGCTCCAGATCACAGCTCCATCGGCCACCGCTTTAGAACTGACATACGTACTAAGTAAAATCTAGTAGAAAAACGTGCCCCACTTACGTAGAATCGTTTGTCCGCGTGATCTGAGAGCCTCGTGGTTCGTATCGTTTCTTGAATTCGTTCCGGAGGTACGGGCTATCCCCAAATCCACCCACCAGCAGAATGTGCTAGGATAAGACAATGAGAACATAAATCATGAGCAAGTCTCGATACTCACGGATACAGGCAATCCTTCAATCTGTTGGTCGACACTGGAGATTATTTCCTTCGTGCATATATCGAAGAAAGACTTCACTGTGGCTCTGTAAATAGTTATGCTGAATGAGACTAAATTACTTGATTCTTGTAGTATACCTACCCTGACAAGGTCAGACGACCACGGCGCGCCCTGATAGAGGTATTATTAAAGCGCGAATTCCCCACCGTAATATATTGATCCGCTGCTTCGTCCTGGAACCCCCGTTTTGCGCCAGCCTCGAAGTCTTTCATCCCAGCCTTGGTGTAGTCCTTGACTTCATCCTCGCCCAATCCAACCCCGGATAGTGTCTTTTGTAGGTGACGCTCCGCCTCCATGTCGACGAAGATTGCCCCAGCTTGTACACCTATTAACGTGAGATAAGCATTAGCTTTGGAGCTTGTGCACACAAGCACTCACAAGCCGAAGCGCGCTTCTCTTCCAGTTTGAGTACAGGATGTGCAGAGGTGACGGTGTATAGCGTTGTATCCACTGTGGACCCTCCAGCGTCACACACTGCAAAATTAGTCCCGGGCTAGAATAGAATAATTAAGTCACAGCCATTGCAATCACAGGAACCCGCTTTACCTCGAATCGATTACCGAGATTTGTATGATAGATACAGAAATGAACCGACGCTTCAGCTTCAGTCAAAAATCGAATATTCCTCTGCGCCTGGTCGGAGGTAGAGAGCCC
>WSTI01004026.1:0-11570 GCA_019616915.1 Ceratobasidium sp. 423
GATTATGATTGTACATATATTTAACTAGCACGACTCAACCAGTAGGAGCAAATGGCTAGTCTTATATTAACGGGGTGTAGCTACATATACAAGCATATATGCACACATATCAGAGCCCGGTGATGTTTGCCCGTCAAATAAAAACCCTGCCGGGCAGCGGCTCGGCAATAGCTGGCTGATCATGTCGGCCAAATCGAGGTGTGCCGGACCGGAGATGTTCGCAACGCCAACACAACACTCGCGCCACGGCGGGACGGCATCAGATACCTGGCGCACTAGAACGCTGCTGGAACGCGAAGAAGTTAGTGACTAAGCCAGGGTTCGGGGGCTGTTGAAGCCGAGGAGATGAGAACGAACATCTGGGGGTGGGATTATATGGGCTTATTTGGCCCTCGGCTTCTCGCAGCTCCCAAACGCTCTGAGAGCATTTGGGGAACTGGACTTACCTCACACGGGTTTGAAGCTCCAATGGGCTCTAAAGCCCGTATAAATCCCCCTGATGTCATATTTCACTTCTATTCATAGGGTGAAACACCGGCAGCAATCAACTCCTGTCGTTCTTGCGGGAAACCGGCAACAGCGGCATGGTGCATCGGTCCGGATGGGCCATGCACATTGTGCGATGCATGTGCTCTTCGTAAGTACCCTTCGGGATCACCCTTGAGTCCGTTAACTTCCACCATCACACAGACTGGGCGAAAATGGAGGTTTGCAGACGCCGCCCGGCGCCTGAATCCTCAAATGTCGACATGCACGCGCTGAGAGAATCAGCGCGCCTGCAAGCGGCCCTCTCCCGTGCAATATTGCATGCATGCCAAATAATGGCTGCGTATGGCTATCCCGCTGCCCCCATGTCACCAATGACTCATACTCGTGCATACGCACGCGACTAAGGGATGTTATGTAGTGATCTGAATCCTAAATGTCACTCGTGTACTTGTCACATGTTGTATTAATTCCATATATTTGATTTTATGAGTATGCGTGAACAAAAGTCTAAGCTTACAGTTGATAAGAGTTGTGATGATGTGAAATTATTGGTAATAATTTACCTTAGAACTGCAACTTTGGTCTCGGAAAGATGTTTTGTTCTCATCAAGAAGAGGGTGGTATGTAGTTATCAAAATGGTACATATATCTACATAACTTGGGATTAGGTATGGATGGACCATAGGAATATGTATGGGTACACATAGTGTGGCATGGGTACATATGTATATGTATATGTTACTGTGGGTACAGCAGGGTATGTACACATATGTACCACAAAGCCAGCTACATAGTGCTACATTACAGCCTAAAATCTACAGCCCTTGGAGGTTTTTCCTGATGAACGCAGGACCCTACTGCGTTCGGCTGTGCTACCCCGAGCGCCTACTCCTTGGCCTGATCACCTGTGCCAACGCTCATGCCCGCATCAACGTTCACGCCTGCACCAACACTTTCCCTCGCCCAAACCAGGGGGCAGCTATGCTCGAGAACGTGCCCGGCCCTATCCTGTTCGCTCGCACCAAGGCTTGCACCAATCCCTGAACCCTCTGGAGCGGCTAGGCGACCTCGTTCTTACGGACCACCCGTCTCCTGCACCCGACTGTGTGTTAACTTCTTCAAATCCACGCGCCGATCAACTCAAGTCCACCCCTCCCATTCATCCCGCCCGCCCACCAACCACGCGTTAGCCTACCAATACCGCAACGTCCAGCAATTGCCTCCCACGACTCCATTCCTCATCATTCTCCTAGTACATTCAACTCTACCGCTGTATGTTGTATAGCTTACCATTCCCATCTGTGGCGGGTCATGTTGCTTGTCCCCGTCTCGGTCTGCGAATGCTTGGATTCGGACTTACGCATAGCCCCTCCCTGTGCGTTGCAATGTACCGTTTATGCTCATGTTATTCACGAATGTATAATTTAATTCCTTTCCCCTTCGTGAGTACGTTTGAGCTCCAACACGCGAACGCGATTCACGACTGACCTTGAAATGTCGCGATATCGATTGAAGCGTCACACATCAAGACGAGCAGGTATTCACGACTCATTTTCTTAGCTTATGACTTGGTTACTTTACGCGTAGTTTTTTTCTAGGACTGAGATGGTCCTTACAGGGGAGCCGACAAGCCAAACAGGTTCTAAGGAGTGCGGAGGAGTGCATATAGGGACTTACAAGCACGCGGTAGCACATGGTGATGCTCCCCAAGCGAGCCTGAGCAAAAACGGTTTTGGTTGAGCAACTCGGGTGGTGCTGTACCACATTCAACCTTCTCACGCTTTTTTGCATTGTATTCATTTTATATCGTGTACTCCACCTACATTGTAATTACTATCAAAATATAATTGATTTTTGCGAACCAGTTTCCCTGCTTGTTGTGCGAATAACGTTACACGCAGATACAGATATAGCGTATAGATATGGATAGTATAGATATGGATACAGAGGCAAAACGCGCATGGAGTTACTTAGATTCAAACATACCAATTTGCATCGCGATGCAACGCATATAACTGCAATTTAAGGGCCAAAGTAGCCCCAGTTAATTATCTACCCTTGGCGGCAAGTTAGATAGGCAAATCAAGTTCTCTGGAGCATATTGGAGCACTCACAAACACACAGGAGCCAATCGTAAAAGATCTGGGGTGCCCCGGATCTCCGGTCTCCCGTTCTGAAGCGCTCTCTGAGCTCTGAGCATTGAGGGATATGGTGCACTCCGGAGTTTTTGTACCTCCTTAGAGGCGCTCCAATACAAATACAAGCACTTGCCAAGTCAGTCAAAGTGTTGTGCCTTGAGACCAATAGGCACACGCGGCTTTATTTATTGATTTATGATTTGTCGTTTCGAACTTAATTTCATTGGAGTGAGATAATCCTTAGAGGGGATGCGGCAGGGCAATCGGACCTAACAAGTGCAGCGGAGCGCATATAGGGACTAATAAGCAGGCAGCATGTTCATTGAGAAACTCAAGCGACTCATTTAGCACAAAACATGAGACATGAAACTCGACAAAGATAGGAGAAAGAAACACTTATTTCCCAACGTACACACTTGTAGGTTCAAGCCTCTTCTGCTGGCGCACGACCAGTCCTGAGCAGAGTAAGCATGTAAAGCAAGCAGAGAAACCGCAAACTTACCACATGATAATACGCCTACGCTCCTTCCGAATCACACGCTTCTTCCTAATCAGAGCATCATACTTGAGGAAGATGTCATGCTGTAGGCGAATGTGCAGATCAATAAATGGTTTGATGTCGAGATTGTTTTGAATGGCGAGCATCTTATCGTGTTCGAAACGCGTGTGCTCATAATGAAACTCGATGTCACGGACCTCGCACAGGCGCGAGACTTCC
The DNA here is from genome assembly GCA_019616915.1 of Ceratobasidium sp. 423. Classification (NCBI taxonomy): domain Eukaryota; kingdom Fungi; phylum Basidiomycota; class Agaricomycetes; order Cantharellales; family Ceratobasidiaceae; genus Ceratobasidium; species Ceratobasidium sp. 423. The sequence continues at coordinate 3,346 of WSTI01004026.1, forward strand.
TCGCGATGGAGGATTTCCTCCATCGCCAAGAGTGCAGTAATGTTGTCCGCCTCGTCGCAGTCGGAGGTCGAACCGGTTTCTTCCCAGTCATCATAGAAAGAGAGCTCCCCGAGACGTTTTTTCCATAGGTAGCAATGTAAATATATATGATTAGTGGGTGGTGGGGTCGTCATCATGAGTGAACTAAGCTGAAAGGTTTGAGCAGAGACTTGAATCAAACGCGGATGTTAACTGACGTTTAACAAATCAGCCGGGCCTGGAGTTTCAAGAAAAGTACTGCTGTAACACAAAAGTAGGGTAGGGGGGTCACAAGTGAGAAGTGTGATACGGGAAGTCACAAACAAGTATAAGAGTAGTGCACGAACCCAATAATTAAGAATTGGTTAGTGCCGATAGTGCCAGAAAATATTCCACATAACTCACGATTTGTATTATTTTTTAACTTTTCTTCCTTCTACTCGTCACTCAATATTGACATGACCCACATACCACCTATACCATATGGAAGCTGAGAATTTCCTCCATTTTGATATGGTATTATCTCAATTTTCAATTTTTTCGACGAAGTTCACATTCATCGACACCCACCTGGGGTAGCGCCACGGTCACGTGGCCATGGGGAGATTATTATGCTCATATTGGAAGTTCCCAATCCTTGCGATATGGGTTCGAAGAAACAAACCATTAACCACAACGGCATGCTCAGTTTGACTGTTTGTACGCTGTATAAGAGCTCTCAAGAGGGAAATTTGACCCCAAATCCCATGTCTGTAATCTGTCCATAATATCATGCGCATGTAATTAGATGAATAACAAGGAAAATACAATCTCGGAAACATGATCCTATGCTCAAGCGCCCCGTTGAGTGACTGGTACCTGGCGGGGTATGTTGTCAAATTTGGTTATTGGAACTCAATTCCCCAGAGCTTCAAGACGGACGGTCGCAGTTGGGTCGAGACAGGCTCTTCACACAGCCACGCGTGATGTTCCAAACCCTGTCGATCCGCTGAAATACCTCGAATCCTCGTGATTTACGATCCATCTTGGATACCCGCATATAATACGCGACTTTTGTGTGTAATGTGACGAGGATCCAGAGCGACCGAGAAGAAAAGAGTGTTATATTGTCATAATAATATTTACGTATACATAATGCCGAAAAGTACTTGATACTAAGATACAAAGTGCCTGATTCCCGTGGAACCCAATGTCTTGACCAAAGCGTCAAACCGAAATCAGAACATACATGGACACTGAAATGAAAAGACGGATATGACACAGCAAGAAAAAAGTATATACAATGAACGCTTCCCACTTCATTTATTCATTGAAAACAACACAAAATCAAACGAGAAAGCAAGGAAATTACCAACTAACACCTCCGAGACGGTGCCGAGCGCTCAAAAATAGTTGCCATCGAAGTAACGATGCTCAATGGGGGTTCCGTTACGAGAATCAGTCGAATTCGACGAAAAGCTACCGAAACGAAGTAACTTACTGCCACATCGCGTAGTTGTGACGCCCCCAGATCAACTCCAGGCTCGCCTCCTCCCGCAAATGGTGGTTGAGAGCGGTGGTCGCAGCCTCTTGCATGAAGCGGCAAGTATTGACGACCGATTTGGGGTCGAGGAGCACCACCCATGTAGTCCTCACCCCCAGGAGGATGATCTCCCAGACAAGTCGCCTCGAGCTCATCCCAACGGCGTTGGTAATGGCCATAGTCGTCCTCCGATTCGGCGAGGAACTCATTGGCATAGTCGGCTTGGACTTAGTCGGGGTACCGTACGATGGCATGTCCCGGAAGACCGATTCCGGCCTCGACTTGTTCGCGTGTCGGGGATGGGGGTTCAACATGGACCATGGGCTTGGGAGCCATGTAATGGAAAGCGCCGAGGGAGGGCGATCTCAAGGGCGTGGGCGCTGCAGTCGAATCGCCGACCTCTGACTCATGGACCGAACCCATGTCACTCATGCACCAAGATCTCGGGGAGGATGGGTGTGGACAATGGGAACTGGCGACCTAGTCATGGACTACCTTGTTACCGCTAACTGGAACCCGGGTTATCTCCGATCGCCGATGGATACCCGACGGATTGAAAGGGTCCTACCACATCGCCACGGATTAGTCACCTTCCGAATATGGAAGGTGCATATAGCGGTGGTTGAATATACAATCACAAGGAGCGGGGAATGATTTATATGGTATAAAAATGTTATGAAGTAATATTATTTTATGGTCCAAGACTCAATATGTGGTGAAATAATTTTTTTTGTGGGAGGGGAGTGCTGCTGGCGACGAACACCATGGCATCCTGCCGCCCTCCGAATGCCCCTGCAGCTCAGTCGTCACATACAGATCAGACCCCCGAAAGTAATGCAAACAGAGCTCCAGAGCCACAAAGGGCTCGTAGCTCATCGGAATCCCCGTCAAAGTTTACTTTTGGAGGATTTAGTCGCCCCGGAGGTTATGCACCTCGACCACGGCCATCCCCTAGCTCGTGTACCTCCCTTTACCGTTCAGCATCTTCGCCGACCCTCAAACGCCAAGGATCTGCACTATTATCGACTTCGTTGGGTGCTGGGGCATCTCTCGGTCAACCAAGCACCGAGTCTCAGGCTGCTCCCGGCGTTACCCCTATGTTTCTGCCGCTGCCCCTCTTTTATTCCACCACTCAGACTCGTCCGTCAACCTCTCAAAATTCAACCACCAGTTGGAGTGTTATTCAGCCCCCGGATCTGGTTGTGGCTCCCAATCCAGTTCATGGTGTCCAACCCAACACACCACCCAGAGGTCTTGTTCGACGAGTTGCGAGCACATCCACCCTCTCGTCGTTTGTAGCCAGGCCTATATTCAAAGACCAATCATCCCAAACCCCACCTTCATCACTTGCTTTAGCAAAGAATAACTATCAGAGGGCCGAAATTATTTTGTCCAATTTTCACGACCGCCCTTTGCTCACTTTTGCTGAATTCCTTCAAACGATTTTCTCCCAAGAAGCCACGACACATCTCTCCCACTCATCCCGCCAGATTCTCTCATCTTGGCTCCGAGGAAGGACCGCACAGGGAACCCGCCCAGCTGAAATACTGGATCTTTGGTATCAGCACGAGTACTCGATTCAATACGACAATCGCCAGCTTCGTCGGGCTTCATTCGCTAGCTTAACGGCCCCCGAAATGAGCCCGGTTTATATACGGACACATCCAAATCGGTCATACTTTTTGCATCCAGCTCCAGAAGCCCCATCTCGCTTGCAAGACGAAGTGCAATTATATAATGCACGCGAGGGAGTTGAAGAGTGGGCAGTTCGTGCCACACTCCATCAAATTGATCATGAAGCTCACAACCTTACCGAAGTGGGCGGAGGCTTAAATCAGGGTGCTAAGGTCGATTGGGACACACTCAAACGATTTTCTGTAAATGAGGAGCGTAGGACAATACAGCGTAATGCCCCTGTGCTATGGATGGCTTTCCAAACCACTTCATTGAATCGACGTACAAATGATGTGAAGCCGTCTGGCTCCGATTCAGAGAGTGGCTCCGATCCCTCCTCAGACGATTCTAATGTTGAGCATACAGACACACGAGGGAAGAAACGTCGAAGCCCAAGCATCGTATGAGTATTTCAATCAATGAATGGCATCTGTAGCTAATATGACTTTTGTGTTTACCCCTCCAGGCTGTCACAATTGCCATTTTGATGCTACTCTCGTTCCGCAACGCCGCTGTTAACCTATTCCAGACTGTTATTGGCGTCTTCCTTTTCGCATGTAATGCGCACAAAACCGTTTTTAGGGCGTTTAATCGATTCGGTTTCAGCACTGCCCACAGCACTGTCCATCGACACCTTCTCCGGCTTGGGAAATCGGCACAGGAAGCTCTGGTTGACCTGGCTGAAAATGCTTACCTTACAGCTATCGATCCATCGCATTCACCACAGCGCTATTTCTTGCTCATATACGACAATATCAACAAGTACCGAGTGCCGCGAAGTGCGAGTGTTGCAAAACAAAGTCACCTTGCAAGCGGCACTGCTGCTACTGCTGTAGTAATGGACCATATTCCCCCTGGTGCTTTCAATCCAGCTCCTTACTTGGAGAATGTTGCTTGGCAGGAGCGTCAAAATCTTCATTTCAGTCAACTTCTTTCGGATATTCAACATGATCATCTCCGTCGCGTTGGAATTGGAATGATCCTCAGGGTTCTCATCTCGCATACACCTAGCCTTTCACACCTCTCTCCAGGGCTTGAGCGTATGTTTCAAACTCCAGTGCCTCAAGGCTATGCTCGGTATCGCCTACCAGTTCAGAAGTCTACCATCCTGAATTTTGGGACTTCTGGGATCAACGAAGCAACAACCAAGGGAAACATAGACGTAACTCACGATCTGGTGATCACTCAGATGAAAATGAAGCCGGAGTGGTTTGAAGACATGCTGATTTTGGTCAGAGGCGACTTTATGACTACGGACCGACTCCGAAAAGCCAAGCGATATCGAGTAAAGGACGTGGATGCTTATGAGCAGTGCCAATGGATTGTACCGGTGACTCAACTCTGGCATATGAAACACGCGTTTTTGAAAGTGATCTTCAAGGTTCACTGGAGCGATGTGACATTGGATGGGCTTTATGGGTTACGTCATGGCATTGAGGCCTTGGGGCGGAAAATTAATACATCTGAATGCCCTTTTTATGCCTGTCACGATGCACTGAAGGTTGTTTTTGACACACTCATCCTTACTTTGTTTCTGTGAGTAGTCTTCTATACTTTCCTTGGTTAAAAGTGCAGCTCACATTACTATATTGTATTCAGGAACCGGATACGAGACTTGTATGGGGCTCAGCTCACCGACACAATGCGCACAAAAATCAACACCAATTCCCACATGTTACAAGAGCTCAGCACTTATTTTGAGAGTGGTGGACCTCTGCATACGGCGGACCTCAGCACCTTGGTCAATATTGCTGGTTACATCTATGACAATTACCTTACGACCAATGCTTACGAGGCTGCAACTTCTTCACCTGATGACATACACCCCAGCCAATCCCGAGTGGATAATCTTCTGCAAATGGCATTAACTCAGATCAGTAGCACTGACACGCATATACCCGAAGTTTCAGTCCCTCACTTAGAAGAGTCATCCTCGAACTCTAGTAGTAGCTCTAGTGATGATGAAATACCACATCGCAAAAGATCTGGAAAGCATTCCACCCTACTTTCTGAGGTACCCATTGGAGATCAGGCACTTGGCACAACAATCCTGCTACTTCGAGACTCTTTTTGGTACTTGGAATTTGCCACAGCTGTGGCTGAAGGAGATGTTGGGAGAGTTATGGAAGTAATCAAGGTCCGCACTCCTTTTTTTCTATATTCAAGCCAGCTAGTAATTCAAGTCTATAAGGTACTACGATTCGCTTTCTGGGGAGGTGGGGCTAGGAATTATGGAAATGAGCTCCTAGAACTTGCTTGCAGTCAATTCTACAAGTACCCACCAGCGCTTCAGGAAGCCCTGCTTAATCACTATCTTGTCAACCCTTCAGGATTACCCGGACACTTCCATGAAAATGATCTTCTCCAGGAACATCATAACCGTGATACCAAGACCATTTTCGACTCAAAACAAGCTGGTTTTGATTCCTCCTTTATGCGAAACTCAGTCTCCATCAACATTGTTAACTTAGGCAAGATCAAAGACCGCTTTCTACACCGCCTAGGGCTGAATCGAACGTCAAGGGGGAAAACGAAAGCCGACTATGAAGCTGATATCAATGTTCTGGCTCAGCATTACCGTGGCGAAACAAGCTCCCTGATCTACCATTCTGGGCGACAACACCGGTTCCGGCCTCCCGATATTTTTGGCCTTGGTCTGCAACACTTAAAGTCTGGTGGCCTTGCTCAGTTTCTCAAGCGCACTGCTCTTAACACTGGTGGTGATGCCACCATTGTTCATGAAATAGATCCTGATACCGAAGACACACAGGCTCAACCAATTCAGACTGGTGCCGGGCAGGCGGCATGGGAATTAGAGGTGGATCAGCTAACTCTTGATGGTCATGCCGGTTATCTCTCACTCCCCGGGGATGGAGCATTGGTATGAACAGAAGGTTCTCATATTTTATTGTGGTAAATGATCATGTATTCCTATTGTATATAACATATAAATCACTTTATTCATTCCTCCTTCTTGACTGTCAGTGTTCGTTTTACACTACTTCCAGCGCTGGTTGTAAGTGCACGTTTTGCCGGGAGAAGCGAAGCTTTTTCCAATTCCACCCGAAGTCTAATTGAGGCATTAAGAACCTGCAAGACAACACTGAACAGATTGGTGTCCCATCCTGGAACGTTAAGATAGTCCCAATTCCATAGAACAGTTCGAAAGCGATCCAGTGTAGTGCAAATATGAAGTCGCTTGCAGAGAGTTTGGAGCATTTTGTCTGATATGAGCATGTGCTCCGATACTAATGGCCCATAAAACGCTCTGGCGACCCGCCAATTAGACCTCCATGCACGAAAGACTCCCAAAGCAGCAGGTTGAAGGAGGCGGTTATCGAGGGGAGGGAATTCACAGGTGCTTCGAGGGACAACAGGGACGATAATTTGTCCCACCTGGCTGCGCACCTTGAGCTCTTTTCTTCGGGCGGCAACCTCAAGACTGTGATGTGCATCGATTTGAGAGTTGTGTTTGTTGCAACATGGAATGGGAATTTCCTCTCGACTAGCCACAGATTCGCCCCATTTTTTGCAGTTAACCATACGGGGGCAATGCTCGGAGGTTGCATTGGCAAATTCAACCAGAGCCGGATCAACTTTGTCTCACCTTGCTTGAGCACTCTTCGAGGTCTGTTCAAGTGACATCCACTTCTTGAAATAGACAATAGCTTTGCCGGAGGTTCGGATGCGACCCATCTTCTGACACATGGTGCGAAAGAGCGGGTGGTTGGGTTGGACCGCAACCACAATTTTGACTTGGGGAATGTCAAGCCCAAATGTGCCAGTATCAGTACATATGAGTATTTGAGTTTCCGATCCTTCACGCAGAGCTTCAGCATCTCGGGCACGAGCGGATGCCGATGATACAGAGTTAAATAGCCGAATAAGCTTCCTGGGGTCTCCAACGAAGTCAGGGGGCAGGAGGGAAGTGAGAAATCGGTCGAGTCGTTCTCCGGAGTCAATTAGTTCAATGAATATAACTGTGATAGGGATGTCGCTAGGTCGTCGAGCGCTTCGAGGAATGACCCAGGCTAGATCTAAGAAGTCGTCTCCCGAGAAGGAGTGTTTGATGAACCGAGGTGCATATGTGATCCAAGGGCGATCGACTGGGAGGTGGATAGTTTTTGTTTCTGGACCGAATCCTAATGTATCCTTGAGTCTCCGGGTCTCCTTCCCTTTTGCAATGGTCGCTGACAGTGATAGCCAAACAACCGAGTCGAGAAAACGATTTCGAAGGCGGGAAACATCATTGAATGACGAGCGAAAGTTGTTCCAGTCCTCAATCAAGTGAACCTCGTCCACCGTGAAGTACCGAAACCGTGTGATAAAGGTTTTCCGCCGTAACAATTTATCGAATGCCGGTGACATTATCATTTCAGGCCCAATGAATATAAGCGACCATTCTCCTTTTGCGACCTCTTCGAACAGATCGCGTGAAGGGCTGCTCTCACGAGCCTCTCGCAGTGAGTCCTCGTGAAGCGCCAAGGCTCGAATGCCTTTCGCTGATGCAGAGCGAGCCTTGGGGGTAAATGATAAACGACCACTAAGTTGGATAACTTATATGTCTACTCACCTGGTCATCTGCTAGACATTTTGTAGGAACTAACGTGACACCAATGGAATCAATACCTGCCACCAAATCGGCAACGATGGGCCCCTGAATGAGTGTCGACTTTCCCTGCCCTGTCGCAACCGTCAAAAATCCGTCCCTCCAGCTGCAGAGCGACATGATCATGTCTAATTGCCATGGCTTAAGTTCGTGGTAACCGAGAGCCTTGCAGACGACATTCTTGAACCATTCGGGCGTATGCGATTCGGGCGGAACGAGCTCTGGGTTTTTCGTATGAAATTGTGGAGAGCTCCTGTCCTTACTGGGTAAGTGTTTGGTATGTTTGTTTGCTTATAGCTTACATTCATCTGTTAAAACCATACATGCTCTGGAGTGACCCAGAGAAAGGGGGATTAACCTAGAGAAAGTCCCCTTTCTCTAGAGTGCTCCTGAGAATACCCC
>WSTI01004027.1:0-11558 GCA_019616915.1 Ceratobasidium sp. 423
CGCATACAACTACGGCCAGGGCGTATATGCGCTACCTTCGGAGCTCCTGCGCCAACAAACCCAAGCGCGAAATCAGGCCGTAAACGCACCTCGGCCTATTTTCTACCCCCAGTCGGCTTCCGCTTTGCAAGGGCAGTCTTCACAACTGACCGGGATCGGCCTACGGGGTTATCAAGCCCAATTTTTTACCGCTCGGAATAACAATCAATTTCGCAACGTAAACGGTCCACCACTAGGCGCTGTTCAGTACGGGGGTGTGCAACGAGTAGCACCAGCGCCTCCGAGTTCTCGAGGTACATATGCTCGCTCCGGTACCCTTCAAAATACAACCGCTCAGACTGCAGTAACCCCGCGAACCGGAGGTGGCATCAATCCTACCGGTGCCAACGACTCGACTGGCCCTCGCATTCCTCGCATTCCTGCGCCCGGGGCCATTCCACCATCAGGCACGGCTGCCTCAACGTTATCCCCTCAGGTCAATGTTGCACCGGCGTCGACTCCCCGATTGGGGATCGGTATGGCGATGTTACGTATGAGTGTAGATTCGATAATCGATGCATATGGAGGGGCAACTGACAATGGTTACCGATATGGTGGGTCACGTACTGGTGAAGGGGTAAGTCATGAGTTTGTATTATGGCTAAGTTGGGTAGTGTTGCTAACCTCCTCGCTTCCTCCCTACAGGGTAGGATATGAGTGCTCTTGTCCCTCTTATGACTGTATAATCGATGTGTAACGATGTGAATAGCATCGTCCAATTCGAGGTGCTACTTGGATCGGACGTACCGTGACCGTAAAGTAAATTTTAACGCCTAAGAGGCTTTTGCACCCGTAGGAGGGGGGCGCGAGGGTACATAGATGTTATGTTACATCGTCGGTGGCTGCCAGTACGGTTTAGTGTCCAGTTGAACAATTTCATAGTGACCAGAGAGACGATACCCGCGCCCCGTTGTATCCGTGGGCATCAAAATCAAACAATGCTCAGTATTTTAGATGAAGGATGTAGTGGCAGGTGTAGTGGCTGCCCTGATTAGGCACGGGAGACCCGACGGGTCAGTCCATGAACATGAGTTATACGAGGTGGAGCTAGTCGGACTACGGTTAGGCTTGCGTTTAAGGAACGAGTGGTAGATGAGGTAGCAATTCTTGCCGACAACCAGGTGGTCTTAAGGACGCTACAGTCGGGAAGAACAGATCAGTTACGAACACGCTCGCCGACCTAAATCCGCTCGTAAGACGGGTGCTATGCATTCATCCGGGACTAGTTATCCGTGTTCAATCTGCTCCAGGATACGAAGGGGTAGATAGAAGCTAGAATGCGGATGGGCGGCGAAAGAAGCTGGGACTGCAAGCAGCAGCAATTACAGACAACTGCTGAAGGACCCCCGACGCGGAAGGCCCGTTAGCCCCATCTCGGCCAGTCGGAGCTACAAACAGGTCATGCTAGATTGATGAAAGGTCAGCCTCGAGGACAACGAGCTCACAGAACGGATACAAACTATTGACCCAAGCTACCCGCCGGTTGGCCTCTTCAAAAGGCAAAGAGCCGCCAGCCGTATACCACAGGGGCAACTTGCTATGTTGGTTTAAGTGCGAACAAGGTACTTAAACCGCTAGGTATCTGTATCGATTCGAACAACTGGGCTCACCGCATTGGCACAGATCTGGCAAAGGACAGGACACGGCGATAGAATAACAGGAGAAGTACCAGAAATCCGGAGCGGGCTCGGACTCACTTAGGGCACTACTGATAGTAGTACTAGGGCCTAAAACCAGCCTGAGGTACGTAAAAGAATATCCGGGTTAACTTGAGTATATGCGGACATATGCATGATAGGCTAGTCAGGGACTGCCTCAGGCACGGACTGTGGTACAATCGATATCGGCTTTTATACATACATGAGCCTGACGGCCCGGGGGTCACCACAACGGTTGGGGAACAGTCGGGCGCTGAGGGGCGTACCGTCGACTCACCCGGGTCAGGTCGCCAAGGGAAGAAGTACGTCCAACATAGCTCCCAGGGCTAAATGGGCGATAAATGCGCCCAATAAAGAATATTTGGTATTTGACCAACGTATGTTTTGCGCGCATATATACTATGGATTGCCATCGGTACTGTGGAAGGGTTTTCATAATTGAGCTTCCACAGCATGCCGCTCTGTGGTTATATATTGACCATGTTCTCGATCGAGCCTTACTAGTGCACGCGATGATCTCGTGAATGCAATCAAGAACAACCAAACGAATGACAGTACATCAGCAAGAAGCACTTTGCTACGTAAATAGGCTTCTCTAAGTAGCACTACGTCAGGTAGCCTACCTGACCTCGGGTTGATTGCTTGTGCATATAATTTCATACAATGGTGAAGCCTCGAGGCGCAGGCGTTTGAGTAGAAAAGGTGAACATGATCCAGTAATGGCAAGACAGAATGCCACGTTAACGGGACCGCATACGTCTACCGGGATTGAGATAATACGGATCATTAGAATAAATTCTTTAAATCAATTCTTTCCTGCATCTTTGCCATTTTACTATGAAAATAGGGGAAGTCTGGATAGAATTGAAAGATCTAGGCCTACTCCGATCACCCCTAATGGAAACCATAGTTATTCCACCACAGGTACTTGCCTATATCTGAAATACTCGTAACTCTATTGGACGATTTTAACATGTCGTCGTGCCGACTCTTATCGAAGGGACTGCTGGATATCAGTGGCCCCTAGGCTCTAGTGCCCACGCGAAGCAACTTTGTCACCCCTCTAGTCCGAGTGACGATTAGTTAACTCACATTGTCGATTCTCTGGAACTGTCTTTCCACCATGGATGATAGTAGGCACGTATACCACAAGTCTTCCGAAGATCTTGGTACTCGCTATTCCGGGTGGGCCTGTATTACGGGGAATACATGTGTATGAGGTATGAACGGGTCTGAGAGGTTTCTATCACGTCTGGTATAAAGAGCACTATGCTCCCGGGAAAAATGTAGATATAAGAGCAAATTGAATGCTATCTCATAGCCATGTTCCTTCTGAAAGCAGTGTGGGATATAGCTGTGGGATGAGAGCCAAGTTTTCAGTTGGGTAAAGGACCACATCTGGGCATTCGTTTAGTGTGAGATGGGATTTCTCGCGGTATACCACCTGGGAATTAAGCGAGGGCGCAAGAAAACCAGTTCCAAAGCAGTATATGGCCCGTTGTTACATACTCACGCCACTCATTCCCTCTTCGTGGTGGTATGCTTAGCTGAACTGATCCAAATGTTAAATGGGACGATAGCCAACCTTGATAACTACATTAATCCCATTTATAATTCGACTCATGTGCACAGACTACATGTAGCTCCCCCGGATACAAGGCACGGGACCGATAACATCCATGGGTGTGGCAAAATGTGGGCCCGGGTCACTAATTCGTCATAGTAGTGTTATTAGGCCCTATTTTCATTTGGCTAGTAGTGCAAGGGTGTACAGCAGACCGAACGCACGCCATCAGGTAGGGTTAATAAAATTCAAAGTACGTATGCGAGCCAAACCTATGATTCACTTATGGCCGTGTTATATATAATTGCTGGTAGGTATCTTCAGCGATCCCAAGATCGAGGTTTCGCGGGCAAAGGGTAAGTAGCAACTAGGAATAAATTGACTAATTTCAATCCGTTTGCTTCTGCGGCGCTCTTTTCGCGTATATGTACGGATAGTGTGGTAGTCGGTATAAATTATGGACCATCATGACCTTGGGGTGGAGATCGTCCGGAGCACGATGAAAGCAAGCATAGTTAGGTCTGTTAACCGTATTTGACTAGCAATCAAGCTACGTTCAAGTCGTACAAATCAGCAAGTGTGGCGAAAAGTTCGGTAAATTTAAGGAAGGACAAATATAGGAGACCTGAATGGCGATATAATTCTGTGTTTAACTGCTACCAACAACGACGACAAGAACATATACATGGAAATGCATATAAAGGGGGATATATACCCCAAAGAAATTGGTAACAAAGGATTTTGATCATAAAAAAAAACAGGACACAACCATGGCTGGCATATTGGATCCGTCCAAACAGAAGGAGCGAGGAAACGGTGGCGAGTCCGAAATTAGCGCACAGCGCGAGCATTTCATTAAATGGTTGAGGAACACTAGGTGGCTTGACTCACGATAAATCTAGACGAATAAGGGGTCAGAAGTTCAATAACGGGAGAGGATGGGATTTAGCCACATACAAATACAACTCAGGACTATTCTCGATTGGCAACTAGAAGAAGCAAACGGTTCAAACTAAATGCCAATCAAGGTAGTTAGACTGATAGGGGGAATTAACAAGCTTAAAGTGGTTGGAAAACATAGGGCTAGGTTTATCAAGCGATATTGTCACCATATGACTAGAATTTCGAAACGAAATAAAGGCCCACTAGCATTCGAATTCTGATTAATCACTTGTAGGATCATAAACAGGAGGCGGAAGCGCAATTTCATCGACGGTATCAAGCCTACTCTCCGCCGGAAAGGAGCGGGCGACTGGAGTGGTTGGTGGTGGTGGGGCGTTTATAATGCCAATACGGTGTGCAACCTTGCGGATGTCATGCAAGAACGGGCTTACTCCACGTGCATATACGTAGGCACCAGCGACCAGGAAGGCGGTGATGAGGACGTGTAGATGTGCACCCGCCAGAACCAAGAATGAAGAGAAAAGGTAGAATAGGAGCGTGACGCAGGTTATTCCAAAGGACCACATTACTCCTGCCCAAGGTATACTGTACTTAATGGATAGGCCTTGAAGGCCAGTTGCATGGTTTTCATAAAGTTGGAAATAATTGGCCTGGGATCGTTTGTCAGAAGTTGCACGACATTAAAGCGGATGAGCTACGAACCGCATGCGCTGCGTATTTGCCGAGGGAACGGTGTTCACGTATCATGTGCAAGGTAAACACACCAGTGCCTCCAGCGGCGATAGCCGATATTCCACAGACAGTTTTGGTAATGATGTCCACGCTCGGGGAAGCAACAAAAACCATGTTAGATCTATGTCGACACTTAGATTGGGTACTGGTACGGCTCAATCATTGGGAACTACTCACGCCCACATCACTCCAGCCTATCAATTTAAAGGGGGTTAGTAATGAGATTCGTGGAGAAGGAACCCGACATACCCCAGCTACAGCCATCGACCACTCTTCGATCAAATCATTGATCAGGCCGCGCCAATGATGGGTATATATGATCCGGTCCACCCAGAGATTCTCAAGGCGGTTCAGATGGATTACCGGACCGCCACCGAGAAGCACGCTCTTGTACATGTATCCTTCGGAGCGCGGTGGGTGCCGCCTCCCCTCCACGGTGGCAGTCCTGTCAAGGCGTGCCCCGTATTGACCATACAAGTTCACATTTCTACTGTGAACTATCAATGGGTTGACTTGAGTGCAACCCTTTCGACACATATAGTCACAACCATACCTAGTAAACCCATGATCCGAGCTTCATGAATCATGTTCAGTATTAGCCCCACATCATTTGGAGTATCAAAAGAGAAGCTAACCAATCGACCAGTTCAAATAGAGCATATGCCCAGATTCGGCTGCTTGGTTGAGGGAGAACAAGTAGCTCTTGCACTCTGTTTTGGTGAATGGGCTAGTGGAGCCTTCAGATGTCATGTGGTCTTTAAACCGATATTAAGCAACCAGTCAAATAGCATTGAACTTCAAGTCTGCACTTACCTAGCAGACACGAAGCCAAGGCGCCTTGAAGTTCAGAGCGCACGGCACCAAGATGATTTTCGTTCTTCGGGACATACTCGAGGTGAGTCCAATACTCCTCGAACAAAAGAGCCCCTGTAACTACAGTTCAAAACCCCCCGACATAGATGAATAATAATAAACATACGAAGACCCAACACACTACGGACGTCAGCGATACCAATGTCAGATGTCTGACGCTGACGGAGCCAACAAATGGTTCTATTTGCGTGGTCAATCATGTAGTACCGGCACGTATTCCGACCATCGCAGTCGAGGAACACATCAAAATTGGCTGCGCTGGGTAGTACCCGATTCCGCAGCTCCCGAAATACGGTGTACCATTCTTCAATGTAAGCCAGTTGGTTGGGGTGGCGAAGGTACGTCTCTGTAACAACCCGAAGTTCACTGTTATAGTAATACGGGCGCCTAAAACCCGTGGTTAGAATGAAGTCTGCGCTGGTCATGAAAGGTTCATTACCCCTCCACAGGGTGAATATATTCCGCCCAACCATCGGGAACCGGAAGAAGCTGTGGTCGCGAATCGCTAGACCAGAAGATCAGCGTGTTGATTGGGTGCAAGAAGACAGGGGGATTACACACCTATCGACGTTCATCAGTGCCGACTGGGATCCAGGCATCATTGTTCGAGCAGCTCGTGGTCCCCTGATTTCTGGATATCAGTTGAATTAAACGAAATCCGGATTAACTACTAACGCGAAAACGTCATCATATCGGTTGGTCTGGCTTGGCAATCCCTCCCAAAGTCTTGGGTTATCGACAAAAGGTGCGGGATCACCAGCTAACCCATTTGGCGCTTCTTGGTTCATTTGACTGGAATATGTGTTTGAAGCAAACGAATTCGAGATAATCTAATAATGATGCGAACTCGCAGATAGGATTATGCGCTCTACAAAGGGGAATATATACCAGCTTTAGTTAATTGGTGGCAATGAAAATTGACCGTGTTGGTGACGTACCCCTGTTGAGACCAACAGGCTAGTTGTTTTATACTGAATTAATTGACCCGTAAGGTTTGTTCCACTCAACGCCCTTTTCCAGCGCGCCAACGGTTTGTTGTTTCAGTATCGTTCAGTATCGCAGAGTATGGTCGTACGGTGAAGGGGTTGTGGCCTTGCGCGGGATTGGACACGTCAAGAAGAGACGGAAAACGGCCCATCCATCAACCAAATCTGGATGATTACATCAGTCTGGCGCCCAAAAGACCTTGGACACCACACTTGGGTGGAATACTTGAAAAATGCCCAGCATTCCAAGTCAGATCAGTGAAAAGACGATTGGCGTTTTCTATGGATGTGCAGGAGTTGATCCAGACGTTTCCTCGAGTTTTCCTTGCAAATCCAAGGTATCTGAGGCCAATCCATCACTTGATCAAATTTAGACACCTTGGACGCTTCGGGCCACCCCGGCCCCATCATTTTACCAGAAACACGACCCTAACACGCCCCAATATGGGTTTACAGAATTTACTTGTGTCGTTGATATTGCACGCCGCATTGTGACAAAAGTCACGTTTCCGCCGACTTGGTACAGCGCTGAAAGCAATTCCTAAAAGGCCCTTATACAGTGGGCTTAGGATACCCAACTTTTTCCCTCAATTGTGTTAGGGTGAGAAAAGCGTTGTTATTCGGGCACATGGATGAGCACCGGATAAGAACATCTGATATCCGATATGCTGCGGAGGTAGGACCCTGACTCCGATGAATATAAATCTCAGTTCTCCCGCCCACTCTAGCAATGCACCTTCGGCCGTTATCTTTGTACCACGAGTAGCCCCTAAACTGGGATATAATCATGCACCCGGACCCCGGAAGGAGGGATCATTCGCCCTCATGCTCATGGCAGCGCCAATGTTTTGAATGAACAGGTTCAGCTTAATGCCCCCCCACAGTATCTCCTCGGCTGAGTGACGGTATGGCGCCTGATTTACAAACACTACCACAAACAAGAAGAAAACCCGTGGGGGCGCGGGCTCCCACCTTGCTCGACCTAGAACCTAAGTTGGAAATCTCGCAAACCATAAAGCAAACGTGTTCGACATAACTGGCATATTGAGAACAAGTTTATATTCCCAATCAAAGACGTACATAAGTAAGAAGCATGGTCATCAAGTGAGACGTGAGCTATGATCCCGCCAATGACTGGTTTGAATGACAGCAACCCACTCTCCCTCCTTATAAGCTGATGGGTTAATGTGTGGAAACGTAAGCTGAAGGTGGCGCTGGGCATGGCGAGAGGCAGAAAAGTCGTGGCCGGGGTGATGAAAGCGGGAAGAATCGCGCCTGCCTGGAGTGGGAGCAAGCAGGTATGAACGCGAGATACAGTTACCAAGGGCGGCGGATGAGAGCGTCTGTACGGAGGCAAGCGCGAGCGAAAAACTACGTCAACTGTGGCTATTGCTTTGCGTTCAATTCTGACGGGTTTGGGCAAATGGAAATGAGAACGTGAGATGGCATCGTTTACACCTCGCGCGCTAATCTGTCCCACTCTTCACGCCCTTTTTAACTCCCCGAAGGCTTCAGGGGAGGGGTCCACCCACATCTGCAGTGACCTGATGTTGTTGAATGCGACACATGAGATCACATCTGATCCTGCAAATTTACCACGATAGGGTTTCTTGCGATACCCCGCTACATCTGCACAATGTGCCAGTCGGTGGTAAATCAGGCGGTATAAATAACCATAAAGTAAATGACCGCTAGTCCTGAAAGCGAATATCCACCTCAGGTCTACACCCCAGTTTTTGCTAACCTATCAACTGGGTTCTAATAGTCCTTGATCCGAGATGGGAAATTCGATTAACCTGGCAAAGTATGCACCATGAGGCACAGGGCTAGTGGGCTTACCAAAGGAACATCGAGCTTATGTCCCCATGAAGAATAACCATCCTAAATTATGTTCAAAACGAGGTGGGACAAAACAAACAACTCAAATAACAACAATACAACAAGGGATCCCTTCAAAAATGACTAGTTACCGCCAAGTGCGCTAAACGTGGCTCTGGGTGTCCCGACTACGCTGGTGACGGGTGTAAGGACCTCATGCACTGGGGAGAGAATGGTATTCGTCCGGTGCTTTAAGTCAATGCCATGTGTAGCTGTCGGCGCACGGCCAGTCGAATGCGCTTCGAACGATGGGCCAGGTTCACCGCCCATACTTTGGCGGTTGCTGGAGGCGTCGAAACCGTTGTAACCACGGTTCTGGCCTTGGTGGCCCATTAGCTCCCATGGAAGCATAACTACCAGAAAATGTGAGTATTTATGCCTAGTGATAAATGGGCGTTGCCACTAACCTGCTCTATCTATCGCATGAGGGAGGCCCCGGTGTCTCCCTCTCAACATGACTATGCAAATGATCAGCTTCGACAGCGGCCGTAGCGCCCCGGAGAATGAATAATTGGCCTACACGTAATATAATTCGTGAACGGTTCAGAATAACTCGCTCATCTGGAACCCGTACCGTAGGTAATCCCAAGGAAAGCCCAACAGTTCCATAAGCCGAAACCAACTCGAAAATGATTGTGAATATATCGAACCAGCCCGCAGACTCAGGGTTCATGATTTTAGAACGCTATTCAGTAGAACAAGCTATTAATGGCCCGCAATGCACACGGATCAATGGTCGCTCACTTCAATAATGCACACAAGCCAGAGCGCAACGGCGAGCCACCACATATCTAGTAAATCGGTGAGCAAACTCGTGATCTGAGCACGAGGTCGTGCGATGGGCGCACCGAACGATAGCTGTCTTCGTGCATGCCAGGCAAGGTAACTTCCCCATGCGTGGACATCCGAAGGACGACTGGGTTCCTCTTCGTCGCGGCGCTCGTCATCAAGATACACCCCGAGTGATTGTTCTTCGTACACGTTTGTTGCACGCACAGACAACGCGACTGATGGGAGAATGAGCATTTAATTGACTGAATGGAGAGGTCAATCACTCACTTGGGTACACCGCTACGTACCTTGAGATTAGGAGTTAGCACGGCGGACTAAAAAGAGCTGCGTCATACAGTACGTACATCATTGTTACGTACAACACTCTACCGACCGGAGGGGAAAGTCAGTCACGAAATTAAACGGCCAAGGATCCGACCCACTTTACGGCTGGTGCGAGTGCTGAGATCGAAACAGTTGCAAAGCCAGCAGCTCGTATTGCGCCAGCCTGCAAAAGTCCAATCGCTATGCGGGTTCCAACAGGAATCGCTTCTATAACATCGTTTCCTATATCGAGCACCATGAAGGAGACCCAGTCCGTAATGACCATGCTCAGCAAAACGATGAACAAAAACCACGTTTGGTGGCTCGGGAACAAGAGGGTGAAGCATCGGCGCGGGTGATCCAAGAGGAACGATAGTGTCTCGTGCGATCGTTGCCCGACAACCTTGCTCAAAAGCCATCTGAAACGTCGTTATCAGATATCCAGTTAGAATGCGGTCTAATCTCGGCACGCACATGAAAAACCGTAAGCTTGTTCCAAAACCAGAATGGCTCAGTTTAAGGTTGAGACTAATTGCTTTTGAATATCAATTACTCACAAAATTGGCTAAATCATCCCGTTAGTGGATTCAATTTGATCCAAGATTGGAATAAGACTCACGAATGCGGTATTACCAGCCAAAATCAGAAAAAATAGAATTATGATCATTGGATAAGCTGTTTGGAATGGAACCATCGACTGGTCAATTAATGACAAGCCGGTATTAGTGAAAGCAGACACGACTTGAAATGCAGAAAACCTAAAACAGCCTCAGCGGGGTGAAAATGCGCTTAGGTGCAAGGCATACTCACCAAGCCGGTGGCACAAAGCGATGTTGCTGTTCGCGAAAGACAGGGGCCCATTTCGACATGCTCGAGTATGGCGCAAACACCACAAAGGCGAAAAGTTGAATGCCAAAATAATACTGGGCGTATCATTGGATGAGTACAAACGCTAAGTTAACTTTTATCAATATTCAGGCTCACCGCTGCAATAATCCATAACAGAGCGCCCAGAGCTCTGTACTCTACCCCACCTAGCTCATCTTGCTCCTCTTGGGACAAATCATGGAACTGGGAATTGCGCCCCACGATTGCGTCAAAAGTGATATATGGCACTTCCCGGGGCTCAGCTCCCCCACTTCCCATGGTCAACGTACGAGTCAAAGTCATTGTCTGGGGGAAGAAGCGCTTAATTACTCGTCCGGCCAATTCGTGCGGCATGGGGAAGCCACCATATCCAGACTGATTAGATGGCACTTGCGCAGGTACACTCATGCGCGTAGTTGCGTAAGATCGTCCTGTAGCAGTCCTGGGGAAATAAGCTGTGGAAACTGAACCCATTCGTTGTCCTATGGTAGGTTCAAAGTCAGTTTAGAAGCAAGTAGGCGAAAGGGGGAGGGGAGATAGGGGCAGGGCAGGGGGGCGAGATCCAGATGGATGAGGCACAATAGCCATGGGGCAGGAAATGATAACTCATGGTGCGCGAGTCATGTATTTAGAATAGGGGCCCTCATGCCCAGACGCCCTGCCCCTCCCTTCGCTTTAACGAGATTACTCACTTCCGGTGCTTGATGCACGACCCCTTCCAGAGGTATATCCATGGCCAACACTGCTCGTACCAGCTCCGACATTGGCGCTGCTCGTATCTCCGGCATCTGAGTTGGCAGGGGCAATGTTACTAGATCCTCCTAAACTGAAATTTCTAAATCGGGCTCGCTCTCGTTCTCGCTCTGAGTTAACGCCAGCGGATTGGCGTCTAGTGCCGGCTCGACCACGAACTTGAGGTGGATTGGCGAATTCGATGGTTTGGGTTCGAGGAAATTCACCTGC